>JXSR01S043692.1:8044-19955 GCA_000969725.1 Ophiothrix spiculata | reverse complement strand
TTTACCAGTTGCTGAAAAGAACAGTGGATACATCACTTTTAATCCGACAATGTCTTCATTTAAGTCATGGCAATTCATTTAAAAATGAGATGTCTAAATCATGTTTTAACTGTGGAACATGCACTGATTTAAAGAAGAGAAAAACAAACTAAGTAAAAATGGAAGCATGTTGGGATTTTTACAAAATACGCAAGTGCAACTTTTTTTTCGTCAATGTTGAAAAATGATTTTTAAACAAAAGAGTGTTGTTAGAAAACGACAAAAGCTTTCATCAAATGGTGACGTGGGTTTCGTGCACAAGTGTTTATCTAAACAGAAACCTATTTTGTGCAAAAGAAAAGTATTCAAAATGGAAAGTTCTGTCATGACAAAGTCTGGTCATCCATGGGGGGAACTTATTTTTTGGTGACCGTTTATATATCAAATATACAGGTTAGTAAAACTGCTTTTGCCATATTCAAGAAATCGTCAACGAGTGTAAATATAAGGTATCATGTCGCAAAAATGTTCTGTAAGTAAATGATTTTTATTGGTTCTATAAACCTAGAGTCTCAATTCTCTTTATAAAAACCATCTAAGCGAATTGTCTACACTGGTTTTCCATGTGATCTAAACACCGGATTATATACTTGCGCTCAATAGTACATCAATTTTACTACATTAAGATGTCTTTACATACTAAATTTGACATAAATTTTAATAAATTAACATAAAACAGGAAGATCTCATATATCATGATGGATAAACCGGAAATCAACGACGGATGAAGGTCGACTTATAAGCAAAAGACACCTTGGAAACGTAGCACACACATTATGAAAGGCAATGGTATCTTTATATAATTAAACAATAGCTGGTATCTTCGCTGCCTTATAACCTCGCCATTCTTTCTAGTTTAATTGTATATAAAATATTTGAAATATTTCACGTCTTAGGGAGCACAAGAATGAATCGTGTCTTCATTTCTTAAAAATATTTGTCATCTTTCTTAAAAATAAAAAAATATTTTTAAACCACATTGTCCTTAAAAATCTGTGTTTAAGCTACATCAGCTGAGAAGGTTACCATTGCCTCTGCAGAAAACCATGAGCTTTCGATCATTCTGTTATATAACGTTTGCTCAGAATTGACATACGAAATGTATACGCTTTTTACGAGTACATGTTGCTTTTAGTAGTTATTATATATAACTAAATATTAACTTCTAGAATACTTTAATGACAGAGTAGCCGCTCTCACTATTTATTAACTAACTAACGAAATCTCCAAACACGGCAAAATCATAATATCCAAGAATTTCATTTCGTCACGAACACATAGAGGTCAATGGCATGCTTACACAAAACTGGAACAATTCTTGACATCATCGGGTGTGGTCTTTAATTGCATAAAAAAGTCAATACAAATTAATAAAAGGGTGCTCATATTTTATTAGTATAGTAATAGTATATGTGATACAGAGTATTCTGCAATAGAAAATTATAGCGACCATTTCACGTGAGTTTAGCGGATCAGATATCAATTAAAATACATATATACCAAACATATAAATCTCTCATTTTTAATCTGTCATATAGAACCAAAGGCTCTGCCATTTTATATTGAATTAGATTTCGTTCATTCAAAGTATATCCAAACAATGTAACAAAATACATATTATATGAAAGTAAAACTTCATATCACAGTGAAATGTTCCACTTGTCAAACCATTTATCAGTCTCCAAAGTTGTTGATAGCAATACCCGTCTCAGTTTATTTGCATGATAAACATGCGTAAGCATTTTTATTACGTGCGAAATTGTGATCAATGATCATACCAACAAAGTCGAGGATCAAGAATTAGAGGGCAAGCATTTTTAGAGTGTAGGAGGAAACCGGAGTACCCGAAACTGAGGAATACGGATAAGTATCGGCAAACCAATTTCCCAAACAATTGTGGAGTAGAGTGTTCAATCAACTTGAACCCTGAATTAAAACCCGACTTGAACCTGTAACATTTCTTCTGTGCAGGTATAAAAATGAATACTTATCTGAAGTAAATTTCTCTTGAACATGTTGAAGAGCAGTGAGGAAAAAAGGGTGCCAATTACCTTAACGGCTAAAATATGCTACTCCATTTTATTGACGTTACAATAACATATCAATAATCATATTCTAGATAATCATAGGAGCAGCATCATTGCAAAAAACAACAACAAAAAAACACCCTGATAAATTGCTAGTTATAAAGAATTGTGTCATCGGGAGTATGTTACTGGAAGAAATATTAATTTCATAAATCAATCAATCGATCTTGTTTTCCATGTATCTTGATTAATTAAGACAGGGATATATGCATGTCACCATGTTTTATTCTCAGACTATACATCACGAACATTGCACCCACATAGTGTTTTTCTTGGCAACAATTTGTCTGGTTTTCAACACGTGTTTGAGAATTCAAACTATTGAGTCCAATGTTTAAACCAATAACAACCACCTACACATTTATATCAAGAATGGTCTCATATATTAGACCGAGGTTCTAAGAACAATAATACTTCCAGGGGGGGGGGGGTAGGACATGACTTTCAGCAGATTTTGAAACCCCCATTCAAAAAACTTGAATTTTAACTAACGCTCAAAAATTTCATTTTATGCCCTTACTTATACACATGTGCAGATTTCAAAACCGTTGGGGTTGGGACTTCAACCCCAGAAAACTAAAAAGATATTCCGATTATTATAAAGAACTACTTTTCTTTTTATTTACGCATTGAAATATACGGGCGATACCAGGGATGACTACGCATCAAATCTGAGTAAACAGTCCGGTAAACAGGCAATTTATTACGCGGTCACTGTCGTCTGAATACTTCAGTATTAAATTATTATTGTTATTCAATATCCGATAGAAAAAAATTAGGGTAAAACTAAAATAAGGCAAGAAAATAAAAATCCCTTTTCAATAACACTTCATCATTCTTTAACAAATCCAAAATCGGTAACATATACATTGTATTATTTTTATAACAATGTTACATGATGAAAGTCTATTTATGTAACCATTCTATAGCTAACCAATCACAAAAAGGTTACTCGGTCAATTACAAAATTAAATAGTTCGTTGGATAACACATTTTGTTCAAAGCGAAGGTCAATCTTTCTGGTAAGATAAGCTTTCCTTTCTTAGATAGATTAAAGTTTTTTCTTTGTCTATTAAGTCGAAGAAACGCTGAAATAATCAAAAATTAAAGACACTATTTTCTGTATTAAATGAATTTTGCATTCACACGGCCCATTTCAATTTCTGATATTGCAGAATTGTTCCGATCTTGATTTAGTGATTAAATTACTGGGAAAGTAAACCGCAACTGTCATTAATGTTACATGTCAATACTGCAATGTGTAACTTAACACTTTGCAGGGCTCTGAATCTATCTATTGTTTTCAGCATGAAGAAAAACAATTCTTTGCAGAAATGACATTTTCAGACCTGTAGATGATGTTCTTAAACAGAGACATGACTTTGAAAACGAAATGTTAATGCACAAGCAAAAACAATGAACATGACGAATACTATGGTACTTTTATTACTTTTTGAGAATGTATATTATGTTAAATTTCTCTTAAGATGTGAGAACATATTATCAATGTGTAACTTAACACCTTGCAGGGTTCTGAATCTATCTATTATTTGTGGCATGAAGAAAAACAATTTTATTTTTTTCAATTAAGAAATACTTGTAGATATTGTTCCTGAAACGGAACATGGCTTTCACAAAACAAAACAAAAATATATTTATGACTAAGCAATAAACTATGAATCTTATTAAAGCTAGAAAGGAAGAAAAGGACATCTTTATAATACGACAAAAAGAAACTTTGTGTATACTTTCATAAGTGGAGACACGTGTTACGTGTAACTCTCAATCTTCCATCAAAACACTACCCAAAATGCAATTTTTGTGCATATCCATAAATTGCAACGTGGAAACCGACAGTACTGTTATTAGTTAAATCTTTTAGTTGTCTACTGTTATTCTTAAAATACAAGATGAAACTTGTATGTGAATATCAGAAGCATTCTGAATTAAGTTACTTTTTAAAACTGCAACATGACAATTTGCGTTGTGAAACTAAATATACTGGGTCAGTTACAAGTAACGGTTGAGTAACAATTTCTTTTACCAACTTAAGGTCTATCTTCCCTGTAAGAATAGCTTTCTTACATAGCTCAAAGTATTTCTTTGTCAATAAGTCGATGAAATGCTGATATAATCAAAATACAAGGACAATATTTTTGTTTACAATAAATTGTGAATTCACACGACGCAAATAAATAAGTGGAATAATGGTCCCGAACTTGATAGTGATTATATTTCTTGCTAAATAAACTGCATCTATTACAATGTGTAACTGGGACATGGCTTTGAAAAAGAAAATTAAGTGCCCCAGCACAAAAATCATTATGAATCTTTTCTATTTATGTTAACATGAAATGGTAAACTGTAAAGGTCTGTTCTCTTATTCCTTTCGGTATACGGATGACAAAATGAGAACTTCGTCTTGAATTGAGTACGTCATTCTAATACGACAAACAGAATAGTGTATACTTCAGTCAAAGGTAACACAGTAACATATGGAGAAATGAACATTTGTATAGGTTTATGGTCACAATACTTCAAATTATGGAAAAAAGAGATAACCTCCTTTTACTTGTTCGTACATTCAAAGATAAAGGATTGTTCTCTTATTCTGCGGTAGTTACATTACCTATCGAGACTCTTCATTACTGTGTAAGTTTCTTTTAAGATATGCGGAAAAAAGAACATCGTGCTTCAGTCGGTGGTGACAAATAAAGCTATACATGCTTTAAGGCATTTCTCTTGCCATCATTGTATTCCGTATTCTATCAATATATCCAAAACTAAATGTTGGTCCATATCCATATATAATTGTCACATGGAAACCGACGGACCCTTTATTTTATTCGAAAGACTTCTAATGTGGCTCCTAAACAATACAGTGTGCATATGATTAACTTTAAAGGAATATCCTAAATAGGACTCTGAACTTATTTGTGAACACTATTACATGATAATCTTCATTTTATAACTATTACAAAAAGTTTATTAGGTCAGTTACGAAGATGTTTGGATAACAATTTTTTTCCAAGTTCAAGGTTACTCTTTCTAGTAAGATTAGGTTTTCTTCTAAAATATATCAAGGCTATCTTTGTCATTTGAAACAAAAAAGCGCTGAAATAATAAAATTTAAGTCCCTATCTTTTGTATTAAAATAAACTGGAAATTCACACGGCTAACACAAGTTAAGTTCTAATACCGTAACATTTTTGAGTAAACCACAATTGTCTGTAATGAACGCTCTATGACAATATTGTAATCGTAACGCAACACCTTGCATAGTTAACGTGCTGAATCTTGTCATTATTGTTTGTGGCATGAAGAAAGTGAAAATTTTTGTTATCATAAAGGGACTGGTTGTTGATAAAACAACAAAATGCTTTTACCCATGCAACAAAAAGAAAAACAAAACAAAACAAAACAAACCAAAATCAAGACAAAGGGGTGGCAATAAGAACATTGCTGTTCATCAGTGTTGACACATTAACTTTCTGAATTCTTAGGTTAGATAACTTAATCGCAATCAGTACTTTGGTATTCCTGTAAGCACTGACTACTTTTACAATCTAAATTAAAGTTTTGATTTTTAAATGGTTTGAGTAGTCAGAAATTTGTTGTATGGATTAAACACACTTATGTTTAAAAAAAGAAGAGTTTGGAGTTTCAATTTTATTCATGTATTATTAGAATATTAAAACCGACAGTTTTCATATAAGTACAGTTATCAATTTCACTTGAAGGATTTATTTATGTTGTACTTTAAAAATCTACCAAAAATATGAACCTTGTGTGATTGTATCTATAGGTAAAGAGACCTTGATATCAGTCGAATCTTACTTTTGTTCTCATACAGATACAAGTACTTCACGACAAACACTTTTTACCGAGCACAATGCAATTAAGATTCGAAGGGTTTTCAATAAGTTCAGGGCCAATTATAAAATGATATAAGATTTTTTTAATTTATATGTAATGTAGTTCAACTGGATTGATATATGGCAACTGATTAGTAAATGTCTGTTTTTGTTTTTATGTTACAGAAAATTAAACTTGCCAATTAGCAATTTAGACTTTTAGCAATAAAAATTGAAAACGAAGTTATCATCATGGTGTCTAGAGCTCGCACTCAGCCTACTGTCTGTCATGTTTTGAATCACCAGCTAAATTATTTTTGAAAGTCTGACTCCGTTTCTTCATTTTAGCTTGTTGGCCGTTGAACATGGGAGAGACTTTAGGGTTTCTACATGCCAATGAAAGTCAATTGCATTTCTCCATTTCTTCACTACTCAGGTAAAACAGCTTCCAGAAACGTCTAAAACTGGTAAGTTCAAGTTTCTTCCAATATAAAAAGGTAGGTTTGTATTAACGAGAGCAGATATTTACTTATATGGTGTACAATATATTCATCAGCTGAACTACATACGTTTCTAAACACTCCATAGATTATCTCTTACTAGCCTCGACTTGAGGCTGACTTGGCTGGAGATGGCAAAATATTTTCTTTCTTCTTCTTTCTCTTTTCTATTATCCAAGTTTCTTTTCGGATT
Source organism: Ophiothrix spiculata (assembly GCA_000969725.1). Classification (NCBI taxonomy): domain Eukaryota; kingdom Metazoa; phylum Echinodermata; class Ophiuroidea; order Amphilepidida; family Ophiotrichidae; genus Ophiothrix; species Ophiothrix spiculata. Next base: position 13,282 of record JXSR01S043692.1, on the reverse strand, counting down.
TACTATATAGTAGGCCTATCTACTTCTAAAATGACCAGCAGTTTTCATCCTATAATCAAGCCATAATTTTATACCAGATTGTGTTTAAAATTACCCTGATACCATTCAAGATTAATCACTATTAAAAATCCTGTTTTCTGTTACTTCCTGGCTCTTCTAAATTTCATCTTATCCTCCCTATGATTTTTCATGTAAGCAAGTCGACTGGTTAACCAGAAAGAATTGGAATATAAACAGAAAGTTTCAATATAATATTAATTATCATAGAAAATTAAGGAATGATATCAGGGTAGTCTTTAAACCCAATATTATTATGACTTGCAAGGGAGGTTTGCCATGTTTCCACTGGTGTTTGGTCATGAATGTTTGAGAATTAGCTGTACTAGAGAAAGGCCATATTTTTACCATCTCAAGACCTGTCAGCCTTGAATCAAGGCTAATCTCTTACTACCTTAGGCCACGAACTTAATGAACACTCATCAATACTTATATTTGAACTTGACAATTTGACACAGTGGTTGAACTTGTGGCCACCATTCAGTTAATTAAGCTCACGCTTCAGTGGTAATTTCTGTAAATTATATCATTCACATTAAACACCACAAAATATTATAGGAGTGCTGAACGCCGATCTAGAAATGAATGACCTCATTTTAATGATGGCAGTGATTGATTCATTGTATCAACAGCTTTGTTAATATCACAATAACATTACAATAAGTCACCCACTTGTCACTGCTGTTAAGAGTAGTGTTAAAACATAATCAAAATTCAGCAATTCAGAACTTCTCCAACATGACACGATTTAAACAAATCTTCCAAATCTGAGATTTTATTCGAGTTATAAAGATTATTTAAGACTAATTAAGGCATGATACTGGTAACATATACATTTTTTTCTTTCAAAATTTGCATGAATATCTACAAAGCTTTTTCTATATCAAATCCTATGCAGATTACGTAAGTTAAGATTTCAATTCTACTCAGTCTACCAATTACATAACTAATAAGGCATTAGTATTCGAAGTATCAAAATATAACCTAAACAATTATTCCACAGATTTAATGTGCTAATGTATATATTTTAGATAGTTATTTTATATTTATTTACAGATTTTGTGCCATTAGGTACTCGTATCATTGTTTTACATTTCATTATTCCACTGCATCATGTCACACATTTAAACTGGAACTAGGTATTTTAATACCTAGTTAAAAATGTAGCACTTAACTCAACTCCCTTATACTTAAGAGCCATTTTTATGCAGACTCAAGTATAATGTAGACTCAAGTGTTAGAAGTGCTTAAGTATAATGTAGACTCAAGTGTAACACTGACACTTAAGTGACCCTCTAACTTTGAAGCTCATTTTTTGCCACATCATAGTATATCATTTCGTTTTTTAAACCGTAATTCTAAGAACAACAATACAAACTATAGTTTGTAAAAGTAATATCCAAGTATTATACAGACATTCTTATGTCACCTTTTAAGTGTTTTCTTGTTTTAAAAAAGCAAATCATATGAAATATATGGCTGCACAATAACTATGTCCTTTTAAGGGCAACTTTAAGAGGTGCTCCGAGATCCCCTATAAATGTAATGAGTTTTTTTATGAATTTGGCCCCTGGTTAAAAATGAAACAATTAAAAATTCTCCCAACATATAAGAATTGTACTTTTGGCCAACTGAGTTTCAATGCTTTTCTTTGTTTAATTTTTCCACAAAAATGCAAATTGTCCGATTTTGTGTGTGACAAATGTATTTGGAGGACAATTACTATAGACCTTTTCAAACCAATCTTTTCCGAAGATACCCGAAAGCTTGAACAAATTCAGATCGTTTCCGGGAAATAAACAGTTCCTCAGTGCCTCATCTTTTGACAAAGTTCGACACTTCTACAGTATGTTTTCTAACAACGATGAACGCTGCCGTTTTTATCATGCATTTTTGCGGTACTATCATTTTCTTTAATCACTGTCGTCTGCCGACTGCAACTGCTGTGGCACGTGACCATGTTTTCCGAAGTTTTCCGATCGCTGTTTGAAAAGGTCCATAGCCTAATACTACAAACCTCATGTCCGCAGAATGCTGATATCCAGGACCAACATAGAGTTTACTTTGTATTATTGTTTTCAATATAAACCTTATTATCCAACGAAATGAACATAAAATAATGACAGTTCGAATATCTGTACCTACTCAAGCTGAACACGAAGCTGCACAATAAGCATAAATCATTGTGTTTCGTGATTTTTTGGTATTTCATTTTTGTTTAACTGAAAATAGTACCATTCCAATGGAAGTCTTGTCTTGCTACCATATATTTGTGGAAAAAGTTAAATATAATGCATTTTGTAAGCCATCAAACCACCTGTTCCATGGATACCTAGCTTGGCCACAGTAAATATTTGAAAAAAGTATGAAAACTATGAGGACAACAAAAATGATGTGCACCATGGATACCAAATAGATAATACTGAAAAATAAAAACGTATATGCAAGCTTAAGATAACAAACATGAAACGTGTACCATGGATACCATTGCGGAATCAAGAAGAGTAGAATAATGCTGTAGGTAGTTAGTTGTTGTTTGACAGGGTTACTTGTAGGTTAAATCAGGGAACTTCAATTAAGAGTGATCAGGTGGAAGAAGATAAACAAATTGTGGACAAAGATACAGCAAATAATAACAACTAAGTAAAGCAAATTATATGGTATCTAGTGAAACATAGTAAGGAAAGTGAATGCTATATTTAATACATTCATTACTAAGGAGACATTAATACAAACAATAACAATGCAATATATAATTGTATAGTTAGTGTGAAAGTTAAAAATATACATATGTGCATGTCTTAATATTCCATAATGCTTATGCTTCATGAGTGTAAATGTTTAAGTTAATCGAAGAATCGTCTTCAAACATTGGTTTTGCAAGTTATAACCGTATCTGATTATCTAAAAGGGTACTTTAAAAATTCTGCTAGGTTTATTTAACTCCTTAATCTAGCATTACAAAGCATTGATAAAAGCATTGCATAAAATCAGCCGATGACTATACATAACAGTTCGGGAAAGGTCATAATCCATTCATGTAAATGGATTCATTAAATTTATTCATTTAAAACCAGATATTGTTTTATATTGGCCAGCAGACAAGCGTGTCATTCTGTTTGAGTTGTCAGTACCATTCGAGCCAAACATCGAAAGAGCTCACCGTACGAAAATTGAACGGTACACATCCCTCATCACCGATATCTCCGATGTTGGGTATGATTGTTCGCTTGTTGCTGTTGAAGTCGGGAGCAGAGGGTTTATTGACACTGACAACAAAACCAGATTAACACGCTCGTTGAGACAAATCAAATGCACTGCAAAGTATCCATTACTCAGAACCAAAATTGTCAAATCTGTTATCATGTCATCATATTCGATTTTTAACGCGAGGCATGATTCTCAATCGAACGTTCAAGAAACGATTTAATGTATTTTTTTTTCTTTTTCTTCCCGCCATGATGGTTTCTTCACGCTGTGTGTTTTCATTAATTTATGTATTGTATTTTGTCATATCCTTGCCTGGGATCGGTATGGATCCCAGTTGATCTTGGGCTGTATGTTTTCTTTTTTTGTTATGAAATAAAGATGATTGAATAAAAGGAATTTTAATCAGTTTTTTGGAACAATGAAAATCGGAGAACAGTTTAAAGTTTTCAGGCTGACAATGCTTAATGAGTTATTGACTATTTTACAGTAAAATGGTAACATCTTAAGACTGGTTATTCTCAGGGTAAGATCTGCTTTTTGGTGATTGTAGTTTTAGATGGTTGATGAAAACATTTCGAGATGGAAAGTTACTTATGAGTTATAGATTATTTTGAAGAAAATAGTAACAGCTTAAGACTGGTTATTCTCAGGTTAAGATATGCAGTTTTGGCGATGGTTGTTTTAGATGGTTGTTGAAACAATTTTGAGATGGAAAGTTACTTATGAGTTATAGATTATTTTGAAGTGAAATAGTAACAGCTTAAGACTGGTTAATCTCAGGTTAAGATCTGCAGCTTTGGTGATGGTGGATTTAGATGGTTGATGAAAACATTTCGAGATGGAAAGTTACTTAATGAGTTATAGATTATTTTGAAGTGAAATAGTAACAGCTTAAGACTGGTTAATCTCAGGGTAAGATCTGCAGCTTTGGTGATGGTGGTTTTAGATGGTTGTTGAAACAATTTTGAGATGGAAAGTTAGTTATGAGTTATAGATTATTTTGAAGTGAAATAGTAAAAGCTTAAGACTGGTTATTCTCAGGTTAAGATCTGCAGTTTTGGTGATGGTGGTTTTAGATGGTTGTTGAAATAATTTTGAGATGGAAAGTTACTTATGAGTTATAGATTATTTTGAAGTGAAATAGTAACAGCTTAAGACTAGTTATTCTCAGGTTAAGATCTGCAGTTTTGGTGATTGTAGATTTAGTTGGTTGATGAAAAAATTTCGAGATGGAAAGTTACTTATGAGTTAAAGATTATTTTGAAGTAAAATGGTTACATCTTAAGACTGGTTAATCTCAGGTTAAGATCTGTAGCTTTGGTGATGGTGGTTTTAGATGGCTGTTGAAACAATTTTGAAATGGAAAGTTACTTATGAGTTATAGATTATTTTGAAGTAAAATGGTTACATCTTAAGACTGGTTAATCTCAGGTTAAGATCTGCAGCCTTGGTGATGGTGGATTTAGATGGTTTTTGATATAAACTTGAGGCTGTAAGTTGCTTATAAAGCCTTTATAAGTTGTAGATTTGTTTTTGCAGTAAAATGGTAACAACTTAAAATACTGGTTAATATCAGGTTAAGATTTACAATTTTGGTGATTGTGGTTTTAGATGGTTGTTGGTACAATCTTGAGGCTGAAAATTTCTTGATGAGTTACTTAAGAGTTATAGATTATTTTGAAGTGAAATAGTTCAAAATACTGACTGGTCATGAAGGAATAGTAGTATTATTGCCCTGAACAAAGGTCAATGGAAATAGTATCAAAGTCTCAAGGGGAAATAGTTTTTACTATTGCCTGAATAAAAGCATAGTCAATATTTGTTTGATATATTGATTTTTGTTTTTGAGAAGGCAATAGTAAAAACTATTGACTGGCTCAAATCATGCCAACCTGTTTATAATAACAACTTAAGACCGGTTATTCTCAGGTTAGGAGCTAAAGTTTTGGTGATGGTGGTTTTAGACGGCTG
>JXSR01S043691.1:81601-95589 GCA_000969725.1 Ophiothrix spiculata | reverse complement strand
ACATTTCATATTATTTTTTTTTTCAATAAAACATTTCATTTTTTTTTTCAATAAAACATTTCATTTTTTTTTTAAATAAAACATTTCATATTATTTTTTCTTACGGTGGCACTAATGGGCTTTGGTAATTTTTCAAGAGTAAGACACGTAAAAATATAATCCGATATCCAGCAAAATGAGATTGCGAGAAATTCGCAATATATAAGGTATAATTCTAAATCTGAATTATACATGCGCAATGTTCAGTAGGCAGGTAATGGGTATTAAAATATTTACGATATCAAATCTGTAAGAATGCGCCAAAATTAATATGAGGATTTTATCACAAAAGTTTCGTATTTTTTTATTCGTGCTTTGCTTTTTATTTGTCTTATTATTCCTCCGCTCCATTTGTTTTCTAAATTATATAAAACTGTATTTTTTAGAAATGTTGTTATGCATTGAAAATGACTATGACTTATACATTTTTTACAAATTTATGGATTTTGAAAACAAAAACATAAAGAATTTCAACCAAATTTCTTAGAATCCTTACTTAAAATTGTCGACAGCGTTTTAGATAGGTGCAATATGAAAGTGAAATCATGAAATATATATTTAGAATATTTTTATTCTTTTTAATGGGTTTTAATTAGCCACGTGCCGAAAACAAACAAACCAATCAACAAAACAAAACAAGTGCAAGATGCATTTTGGGCATCCCCACTGTTTTTTCACCCGAGACTAACTTTCATAAATATTCATCTTCACTGCAAATAAGCAGCTGGTAGTTATCTGGTACTAAATATTGGGTTAACCTCAAACTGAGCTGGAGTTAATCCGAGGTAGTGTTATAGCTCGTAAGTCCATTTTTATTTCAAACTATACATGTAAAACGGGTTAAAAGGTAGTCTCAAAATTCGGTCAGTGTCGCAGCAAATCACTGGCTATGTTAATACGAAACGTGTAAATGTAAACACATGCCCTGCTATTTCCTCCAGCCTACCAAGATGCCATCGGTCTGTTATTCTAGAAACAGACATCCTACTTCATATGGAGGTCCTTGCACTCTGAATACGTCTAATCTAGTTACAATTCATTTCATTCTGCGAACATATTTTTACATTCAATCTGTTCAATCTGATGTTGACGTTTTTCATTAAACTTTGATTCAGGCACTTCTTTAAATAAAAAACGAATGCTCTAAAATCAATAGCAAATTGTTGGAACAAGAAACCACAGAAAAAAATCACTGTATTTAAGTTAACAAAAAATGATAATATCAATCAATGTTTGAAATTAAAAACAGCGTTTTTAAAATACATTTGCATTAGGGTTCAAACTTATAATCAAGAAGAGATACAAAATGCAATAATGTAATCATGTTTATTCATAGCTTTATGGTTTATTCAATCTTTTGAGAGTAGGTGTTTGATTTCAAAATGTGCTGGGTTTTTTCAAGAGTAAGACACGTAAAAATATAATCTGTTATGTAGCAAAATGAGATTGAAATGAGAAATTCAAATTGAAATTAAAAATGAGAAATTCGCAATATACTCGTATTAGGTAAAAATCTAAATCTGAATACATGAACATTGAACAGTAGGCAGGTAATGGGGTTTTGAAATATCTGCAAATATATAAGAATGCCCTAGAATTGATATGTGAGGGATTAGGATTTTATAACAAACGTTTTGTCTTTTTCAGTCCTGCTTTGCTTTTTATTTGTCTTATTACTCCTTTGCTCCATTTGTTTTCTAAATCATATAAAACTGCATATTTTAGAAATGTTGTTCTAGATTGTAAATAGCTGTGACTTATACGTTTTTACAAATTTATGGGTTTTGAAAAATAAACAGGGTTTCAACCAAATTTCTTAGAAATCTGTCTTAGAATTGTCGACAGCTTTTTAGATAGGAAAAAAAATGTGTAACGTGAAATACATTATTATTTTGTTTTATTCTTTTAATGGGGTTGAAGTTAATCATGTGCTGAAAACGAACAAACTAATCAACAAAAGAAAAGAAAACAAATCCAAGATGCATTTTGCACATCCCCGCCGTTTTTTCACCTGAGACTTGTAACTTCCAGGAATATTCATCTTCTTCACTTCCTGTGGTTGCAAATAAGTAGCTGGTAGTTATCTGGTACTAAATATAAGGTTTTCCTCAAACTGAGCTGGCGTTAATTCGAGGTAGTGTTATAGCTCTTAAGTCCATTTTTTTTATCCCACTTGTCTCATCTGAGCATAAAAAACGGGTTAAAAGGTATTCTCAAAATGTGGTCAGTTTCGTATAATACCAAACGTGTAAATGTAAACACACCAGCCCTGGTATTTCCTCCTGCCTACCAAGATGCCATCGGTTTGTTATCCTAAAATCAAACACCCTACTTCATATGGAGGTTTTTGCACTCTACGTCTAGTCTAATTAAAATTCAGTTTATTCTACGAATGCTTGCGTGTATGTATTCAATTTGTTGTTTAAATAAATTACTAACTTTGATTTAGACCGGTATTTTAAGACTGAATACATCATGCTACTTTTAATTGCTTAAGTTGCTCTTTTTTAAACGCGGTACAGTTTGTAATTTTGTGTCGTCCAATGCATATAAATAATCTGAAAGAGAACTGCTTGTTATGCCTATAAGGACTTCAGATGTTTGTTTTTCTTAAGTCGTTTGCTTAAAATACTGTCATATCATTTCTTACCCCGTTATATCGGGACGATAGTTTACTACTTTTACCGTCCCGATATTACTGTCCCGCAAATTTTTAGTCAAAATAAGCCAATTTTAGCACAAATATCAAGGTTTTATATTGATTTTTGACTGAAGAAAGCAAAATTTTCGCGCGCTACGCGCGCATTACAAGCAAATTGACAGTATATTCATTGGGACGATGCACGAATTTCGGGACGGTAAATGTGTTTGCCCCCCTTGGCTTACATACCTTAGTACGGCCCTGTTCTTGCTATCGTCAGGTGACATAAATGACTGAATGAAAACGATATTTTATATATTTTAAATTTTTTGCACATATTATCATTACCTATTTGATTTTCAGAAAATGTATAGTTTTAAATCAATCGCAAAATATATCACATCACAAAAAGAAAATATTTTTAAAGTCTACATTGTCTGCTTTATCATATTAAGCCCAGGTAAATGAATAGCAAATTGTTGGAACACGAAACCATAGAAAAATCACTGTATCTAAATTAACCAAAATGATAATATAATCAATGTTTGAAACAGAAAACAGCGTTTTTAAAATACATTTGCATTAGGTTTCAAACGTATAATAATGAAGAGATGTAAAACTAGAACTTTACTGTCTCAAAAGAGACAGGGACCCTGTCAATTGCTTATTTTGTGTGAGGAATAAATATGTCACCTTGTACTTGGCAAATATTGATTTTTAATGATTTTAGACAATTCCACGAATTGTTGGAACAAGCCATTTTAATGACATTTAATGATTTTTACAATGTGTTTATGTTGACAAGGATGTGTTGAAGTACATCCATATCAAATATCAAACTCAATTGGAGCAATTTAAAAAATGTGTATCCAGTAATTTCTTTTCCAATCTATTTATGCCAGGAAATTATGTAAAATGTGATACTTAAAACTTTGAAATCGGACAAAGAAAGTGTAAGACAACGGGGTTACCGTTGAGACTTTTGATTGCTGGTCTAGGACGAACAATTTGTCACCTTAATTGATCTTTCTTTTGATCTTTGACCCCTAAGGAAAAGTCGGACAACAGGGCCACCATTGACACTTTTGATCGCTGGTCCAAGACGAACAATTTGACCCATTAACCTTTGGAATCGGACAAAATTAAAAATTTGACCTTTCTTTTGACCTTTGACCCCCAGGAAAAGGTCGGACAACGGGTTCACCATTGACACTTTTGATCGCTGGTCCAAGACAAACAATTTGACACCTTAACCTTTGAAATCTGACAAAGTTGATAATTTGACCTTTCCATTGACCTTTGACCCCAAAGGAAGTGTCGGACGATGGGGTCATAATGGACACATTTGATCGTTGGTCCAAGACAAACAATTTTACACCTCAAACGTTGAAATCGGACAAAGTTGAGAATTTGACCTTTTTATTTGACCTCTGTTACCCCATATGACCCCAGGTATTTTTTTTCATCCGATAACTTTTATGGACAATGTCAACAGGTTTCATGTCCCAAAATGTCATGAACATACCATGTAATTTACATGAGTTGAAACTTTTTTTGTGTGTGAAAATCAATTGTTTGACCCTGTGACCCCTACTTGACCTTTGAGGGATCAGGGGTCAAATGACATAAATGAGAGATGACTCTGGTCCCTTCATCCAAGTTTGGTATAAAATTGGATCGATTGAGCCCATATTTATTGGTCGAGCTATGAGTTGCAAAAATATTGGGCGAGACGCAGTCGAGCCCAATATTTTAAAACTCATAGCGAGACCAATAAATATCGGGCGTAAATCATCCAATTTTATCATTATCATGTTTTGGATCCAATATTTTCCCACACTTGGACACCTCAAAGCATGATAATGATATAAAATTGGATGGATTGAGCATGATACAAAAATATATTGGTCGAGCTATGAGTTTTACGAAATATCGCGCGAGACGCGCCACGTCGATCTCGATATTTCTAAAACTCATAGCGAGACCAATATCTTTGAGTATCATGCGAAAATCCAATTTTATCATTATTATGTTCAAAATCTGACATTTTGTTTTCTGTCCGATATCCCTGTCCGATTTTTTTGGAAATCGGTCAGCTCAGAACATAATAATGGTTGAAATCGGTCATTGTATGCCAGAGATAGGAGACATCAAAGGACATGCCAGAAGAAAGAAAGAAAGAAAGAAACAGGTGAAAAACAGAACCCTGCCAAAGCCTTTGGCAGGGTAATGCAATATTTTATACCTTTTATTTCATATTCTTCCAATTATCTATAACAAACTGCCAATACACTTGTGAAAATTAGATAATGTTTATTCATAGCTTTATGGTTTCAATTGATTCAATCTTTTGAGAGAAGGTGTTTGGTTTCAAAATGGGCTATTTTTTCAAGACACAAAATTTATCTGACATGTAGCAAGATGAGATGGTGAAAAATTGACAATATATTTGGTATAATTCTAAATCAGAATACAGGAACATTGTTCAGTAGACAGGTTATGGGTTTTGAAATATCTACGATGTCAATTTATAAAAATGCCCTAGAATTGACATGCGAGGGATAAGGATTTTATAAAACAAGTTTCATCTTTTTTATTCGTGCTTGTGCTTTGTATTTGTCTTATTACTCTACTGATTCATTTTTACTTAATTAATTGATTGAAAATGACTGTGATTTTTTACAAATGCATGGATTTTGTAAAATAAATACATAAATGAAATAAAAAATAAAATAAACACGGTTTCAACATGTGCCGAAAACGAACAAATCAATTAAAAAACAAAAACAAATCCAAGATGCATTTTTGACATCCCCACCGTTGTTACCCGAGACTAACTTCAAGAAATATTCATCTTCTTCACGTCCTATAGTTATCTGGTACTAAATATTGGGTTTACCTCAAACTGAGCTGAAGTTAATCTGAACTAGTGTTATAGCTCTTAAGGCTACAGTACCTAAAAACGTCTCGCTCGACTGAATGTCATGTTTACTGCAAGTTTTTACCTACTTTCACCTATCAGAATATCACAATTTTTGGCGTACATATTGAATAGAGTCTCTAGTTTATACATGGAACTTTACTAGTGATTTCACGTCCATAATTATGATAATCAAGGTCAAAATGACACCTAAAGGCTACTTCGAAAAAGTTGACCCTTTTTCTCTGAAACCTCATAATTTCATGATATACGAACAATTCGACTGGTTTCAAATTTTGACAGATTGTAGGCTTGATACTTCTTATTGAATTACAAACAATATATTATAAAGTGAGATTTTGCTACCTAGAGATTGGATATCTTCCCTACATCATCTGGAGTGGCTTTGATGGTTCTGACTCATGGTTTTCGTGACCAAAACTTGATTTTCTGGATTTTCTATTATCATCAAGTCTGTAAGCTTACTCATATTGCTTAACTGTATAGGCCTATAATCGTACTGTGGCCTATTTAACAAACAGTTATTAGTAATCAATATCAGTATCAAACTGTCACCAATTAAATAGGACACTGTCAGAATCTGAACTGTTCTGCTTTGGCAGACTATTGACTGATCCACTTGTACTGATTACTTGCTATTCATGAAGAATGGAGATGCTGAAATTGTTATTCATGCTGCTACTATATAATGTATATAGTACTAAATTACGTGATTCACCCAGTGTGTCTAACTCTGCATATTGCCATAGGCAGAATGCAATCATCTTGGATTTTCATCGTCTTAAATTTCTTGGAACTAGAATTAGTTATTATTCAATGGAACAGCTACATTTCAGTTAGATATCTTAGTTTATGGAGATGTTAGCTCGAACCCGGGACCAGACTATAATAGCACTAAGGATGACACTGATTGTCCACACAGCTTTCCGAAAATAACTTACCCAAAAGAACAACTCATGAAAATGAACCAAACAATTACTCCAATATCAGCTTCTTTCTTCGACCATAAAAAACACTTGGTATTGCACGCACCCCTCGTCGCACATATAGGGGAACCAGAGGAGGCTGTCGTAGAACCAAAAATAAGCATATGCCTCAACCCATGAGTATCTTTTCTGAAACCTCTAATCCAATGTTACCTCGCTCTGAACTTTCATCCCACGCTGGCCCTAGTGAATCTCGTGGTCCATCCCGGTGAGATCGGTTGAAGATCGGTATGTGGAACGCGCAGGCGATTAGTACCAAGACTGATCTGCTCTGTGACCTCATTCTTGAAAATGACTTTGACATTTTGTGTGTCACAGAGACATGGATTTATGAGAACAGCACAGCGGTAATTAGCGAAGTAACCCCACCAGGATTTGTGTTTTTGAATTTTCCAAGAGGTACGCGTGGGGGAGGAATAAGTATTATATACAGACATAACCTCAAGATCAAACAGAAAGTTCTTTATAAAACCGATTCCTTCGAACATGCTGATAAAAATACATTTATCAAATTCCACCTAGACCCTCAACATTATGGTCATATACCGACCAGACCCATCTGGTGTTAACACTACTGCTTTTATGACTGAATTTGAGACTTTTCTGGGTGTTGTTGATCTCCTATGTGGAAGAACCCTACTGCTGGGTGATTTCAATCTTCATATGAACTGTCCTTCTAAACATGAAGTTGAACTTTTCAATGAAATCCTGAGTTCCTTGGAGTACCGTCAGCTTGTAAATGTCCCAACACATAGACTTGGTAACACTTTAGACTTGCTAATTGTAAAAGAGTCTGATCATCTGGTTGGAGAGTGGGATGTTAATCCTGTTTTCTACTCAGGTCATCTTATTGTTAATTGTGTTCTTGATATAGCAGGTGCAGGGCCATCCATAACAACAAGAGTCTCGCGCAACTTTAAAAACATTGACCATAATGCTTTTGCTAGTGATCTCAAAACAGAAGTGGATCTGGCGCTTGAGAATAATCAATTACGTGTTGACGATCTTGTTTCTATATATCAGCGTTTGCCAGTCTGTTTTAGATGCCCACGCCCCTGCTAAGATCAAAGCACGTTCTACCAGGGTTAAACCTAATTGGTACAACACAACTGTAATTAATGCACGTCATGTGAGACGCCGAAGTGAGAGGCGTTGGAGGAAAACAAGATCAGATGTTGACTACCAGAAGTATCTTGATGCCAAACGAGCTGCGAGTGATGCAATAGCTACGGAAAAATCTAGATATTATATGGACAAATTAAAAGATGTTTCCATCAACAGCGATCCTAACACTCTTAATGACCATTCAGATATTGTTTGTAGTTTAAGTAATTTCCATCTTGTTACTGATGATACTTTGTATAATGTTATCATGAAATGCCCATCCAAGAGTTGCTGTTTAGACCCCATGCCCACATGGTTGGTGAAGCAGCATCTGCCTATCATGTTGCCTTTGTTGACTAAAATTGTCAACAGTTCACTTTCAAGTGGTTGTTTTCCCACTGGGTTGCGTAGAGCTATCATCACGCCTATTTTGAAGAAAGCATCCTTAGACAAAAACACTCTGGGAAATTACCGTCCCATTTCTAATTTATCTTTTGTTGGGAAATTGATTGAAAAGGTGGTTTCATCACAAGTGTCTGATTACATCAATTCCAATGATTTGTCCGATCCCTATCAATCTGCTTACTCGAAAGCTCGCAGTACTGAGACCGCCCTCTCTTGCGTTCAAAATGACATTCTCCGTGCAATTGATACCCAGCGAGCCGTTTTCTTACTCATGCTCGACCTTTCATCAGCTTTTGATACCGTGGATCACGGTATTCTGCTAGAACGGCTTGCTGGGGATTTTGGTTTCACGGGGGATGTCATTAAGTGGTATAAGTCCTACCTGGAATCTAGAACTTGCAGTGTCACCATAGATGAAGATTTCTCTAAAGACAAACATCTTATCTATGGTGTCCCCCAGGGTTCTGTTATAGGGCCACAAGCTTTTACCTACTACACTCGCGGAGTAGGTCAAATTATTCAAAAACATGGTCTCATGTATCATATATATGCAGACGATGTTCAAATTTATACTATCTTTGACCCAAACTGTGCTGGTGATGCTGAGTGTGCCCTGTTCCATTTATCTCGCTGTGTCAACGACATTCAATCCTGGATGCTAATTAGTAGACTGAAGCTAAATCAAACAAAAACTGAATTTTTCATTGCTTCATCCTCCCATCATTATAGTTCTCTGAAACATCTTACTCTTAATCTTGAGGTCATGAGACTCCGGTTTCCCTTTCCATTCGTAACTTGGGGGTCACTTTTGACTATTCCATGACCATGGCAAGCATATCACAAATTTATCTCGGTCTACAAATTGGCAACTAAGACATCTCAATCGCATTCGTAAGTTTCTTGATACTGACACTTGTCATAACATCGTTCGCACACTCAGATTATCCAAGCTTGATTATTGTAATTTCCTATGATTTGGCATTGACAAAAAACACATAAATCGTCTCCAGGTTCTTCAAAATAAATGTGCTCGGCTTATCCTAAAACAGCCGAGTCGTTCCCATGCCTCACCGCTTTTGCAGTCTCTCCACTGGTTGCCAATTGAGGAGAGGATTCGTTATAAACTCATTATTCAGACTTTCAAAGCCTTCCACTTAAAATCGCCTGATTACCTATCTTCGTACTTTCAATCTCTTGCTCACAAAACAAAATACAGCCTTCGGTCGGACTCGGCCATTTCATTTGAGGTCCCTCGTACCAAAAAACGTGCTGGGGATCGTGCTTTGTCAATATCTGGCCCTCAACTTTGGAATGAGCTGCCCAATAGTATCCGTTCTGTTGTTAATCTTAATACCTTCAAAAACATTCTGAAATCTCATCTTTTCCCTTAATTTCTTGTTTTTCTTTTCTTCCTAGCGCCTTGTCCACATTGTAAAAGGCGCTTTATAAATCAATTTATTATTATTATTTATTATCATTATTATTATTTTCCAGCTCTTCCTATTGCTAACGTTCATCTTTTCATTAAAACATGTATGAATTGTTATCTTATGACTTCGGTCTAAATATTTATTCAAATATGCTGCTTGACTCAAATTAGTTCACTTAAACTACTTTTTGGAACTAAATGTCTGAGTATTTTGAGAAGTATATTTCACTACCAGTACAACTTAACTATTTCTTAAAGCATTCGTTTTTTTTAAAAAGAAATATTTTTTCTACCTTCAAAAAAGGTGATTTTGTAAATAATTGATGACAAACAAAATTCATTTAATTTCTATCAAGACCAAGATCAACTTGAGCAAGTTCAAAAGAAGATCTTATTTTGCCTCTCTGAATCACCTTGTGATGAACACGAAATAGCGTATTGTCTTCAATCTTAAAATAACATAAGTGCCTGAATCAAAGTTTAATGAAAAACGTCAACATCAGATTGAACAGATTGAATGTAAAACAAATGTTCGCAGAATGAAATGAATTGTAACTAGATTAGACGTATTCAGAGTGCAAGGACATTCCTATAGTAGGGAGTCTGTTTCTAGAATAACAAACCGATGGCATCTTGGCAGGCAGGAGGAAATAGCAGGGAATGTGTTTACATTTACACCTTTCGTATTAACATAGTCAGTGATTTGCTGCGACACTGACCGAATTTTGAGACTACCTTTTAACCCGCTTTACATGTAGTTTGAAATAAAAATAGACTTCAGAGCTATAACACTACCTCGGATTAACTACAGCTCAATTTGAGGTTAACTCAATATTTAGTACCAGATAACTACCAGCTGCTTATTTGCATTGAAGATGAATATTTATGAAAGTATAGTCTCGGGTGAAAAAAACAGTGGGGATGCCCAAAATGCATCTTGCACTTGTTTTGTTTTGTTGATTGGTTTGTTTATTTGTTTTCGGCACGTGGCTAATTAAAACCCATAAAAAAGAATAAAAAGATTTTGAATATATATTTCATAATTTCACGTTCATGTTGCACCTATTTAAAACGCTGTCGACAATTTTAAGTTAGGATTCTAAGAAATTTGGTTGAAATTCTTAATGTTTTCAAAATCCATACATTTGTAAAAAAATGTATAAGTCATAGTCATTTTCAATGCATAACAACATTTCTAAAAAATACGGTTTTATATAATTTAGAAAACAAATGGAGCAGAGGAATAATAAGACAAATAAAAAGCAAAGCACGAATAAAAAATACGAAACTTTTGTGATAAAATCCTCATATTAATTTCGGCGCATTCTTACAGATTTGATATCGTAGATATTTTAATACCCATTAATTTCCTGCCTACTGAACAATGCGCATGTTTTCAGATTTAGAATTATACCTAATATATTGCGAATTTCTCGCAATCTCATTTTGCTAGAAATCGGATTATAGGGTGTATCAAAAAGAAGTTTACAGTGATTAAAGTGACTCCATTTCAAAAAGTATGATACATTCTCTAAATTTGTTTTTAATTATAAGTAATAGAGACATTATCTTTCCATAACAGAAACGATTACAGTCGTACGACAACCGAAACGAAAAGTATGGTCAATTTTGTAAATTGTAACTAAAATCAGCTGTGCACAGATTGCCTGGTTCCGCACTTGCAATTTTGACTGAAGGTAATATCTTTAAGCTAAGAAGAAGATCAAATAAGACGAAACAAATAACTTCTGACGTTTGGAGGCTAAATCCTATCCATTTTTGCCTTGTAATTACAGTTTGAATAAACTTTGGACATTTGACCGTTGTCTGCCATTTTTTATCACTTCATTTACAAGGCTATTTCACTGTCCACACATTAAAGAAAACAACTTCCCTAGATACTTAAGTTCACAACTGTCGTGGCATCAGTAATGGTTTTCCAATATCACTTGGTTTGATGTCCTAAGGTCTCTTCTATAAGTGTTAGTTTCAGCCAAAGATATTAACGAATTTGTCGACATCTTTTGATCAAATTTAAAACTAATTGCCAAAAGGTGTCGCACTTTGTTAACAGAGCCCTAATCGGACATGCAGGTAATGTTAGAGTTCTCTAGTCTTCGTAAAAAAGGGAAAACATAGGATCCGTCTTTATTTTAATTGACTTTGCGCAACCGGTTTTATTTACAATTTACAAAATTGACCATAATTTTCGTTCTGGTTGTCGCAATTAGGGAATTTTTTCTATTATGGAAAGAAAATGGTCTATTTTACTTATAATTAAAAACAAATTTAGAGAATGAATCATACTTTTTAAAATGGTGGCACTTTAATCACTGTAAACTTTTTTTTGATACACCCTGTATTTTTACGTGTGTTACTCTTGAAAAATAGCACATTTTGAAATCAAACACCTACTCTAAAAAGATTGAATAACCATAAAGCTATGAATAAACATGATCTAATTTTCACAAGTGTATTGGCAGATGAGGTATAGGTAATTGGAAGAATCAATGAGGTATACATTATTGCATTTTGTATCTTTTCTTGATTATAAGTTTGAAACCTAAGGCAAATTTATTTTAAAAAGCTGTTTTCTACTTCAAACATCGATTGATATTATCCTTTTTGTTAACTTAGATACAGTGATTTTTTTCTGTGGTTTCGTGTTCCAACAATTTGCTAATCATTTACCTGGGCTTAATTTGAAAAAGCAGACTATATAGACTTTGAACACATTTTTGCGATTGATAGGTCATGATGTGTGCACACATATAGTGTCACAGCAGATAGTCATTTAAAAAGGATTTTTATTTAATAGGGCATGATTGCCAATCAATTCCAATTCAAATGATACTTTTTTGTGGTGTTGCCATTTTAAAACCAAAACCATGTATTTTCACACTGTTGTATATTTACAGTCACATAATCTTTCACATTGGTTTGATTATTTCTTGAATTTTGACATTTTGGTCAAATATCAGTCATTCGGTCATTTCATAATGATAGTTTTGACCATACTTGATTTATTTGAACTTATTGGTCAATTTACAATTTAATGTAGTCAAGTTATTGACCACATTGAGACTTTATGAGTTAATTAAATTTATCAGTAAAATTTATTGGGACTTGTTATTGTGATTATCAAATTTATTATAATTTTGTAATCAGTGCACTGATAAATCGACAAACTGAGCAATAGAGTTGAAATATTCATATTAAAATTATTATTAGTAAAATAATTTGAGTCTGAGCTTGTTTATTTTGTGTCCAGTATTCGTTGTTTAAATTCTCGTGTTCCTTGAACACACTTTTGTTTACGTAAAAAAAATAAACGTGTGACATTTAGATATATGTAAAATATCGTTTTTATTCAGTAATTTATGTCACCTTACGATAGCAAGAATCGGGGTAAGAAATGATATGACAGTATCTTAAGCAAAAAACTTAAGAAAAACAAACATCTGAAGTTCTTTTATGCATAACAAGAAGTTCTCTTTCAGATTATTTTACATGAATTGGGCGACAGAAATCACAAAGTGTACCGCGTTAGAAAAGAACAACTAAATCAATTAAAAGAAACATGATATATTCAGTCTTAAAATAGTGTATAAATCAAAGTTAGTAAATTATTTAAACAACAAATTGCATTCAAAACATACACGTAAACGTTCACAGAAATTAATTAATTTTAGTTAGACTAGACGTACAGTT
The DNA here is from genome assembly GCA_000969725.1 of Ophiothrix spiculata. Taxonomy (NCBI): domain Eukaryota; kingdom Metazoa; phylum Echinodermata; class Ophiuroidea; order Amphilepidida; family Ophiotrichidae; genus Ophiothrix; species Ophiothrix spiculata. The sequence goes on along the minus strand of JXSR01S043691.1, from coordinate 82,333 downwards.
CAAGAACCTCCATATGAAGTAGGGTGTTTGATTTTAGGATAACAAACCAATGGCATCTTGGTAGGCAGGAGGAAATAGCAGGGCATGTGTTTACATTCACACGTTTCATATTATCATGATTATCATGAGTCGATGTTTTCGACATTTTCTATGTGAAATCGAAATGGTTCTCGATAAATAGCACGGTTTATATAATAAAAATTAAAAAATAACTCATGGAATGTGGGCGTGGTTGCTCTTATGCAGTTTAGTATGATCTCTTACATCGCAAACAAACAAATTAACATCCTAACACACAAACAAACAAACAATTCTTTGAATACTGAGCTCATGAAAGTGGTAATTGCTAAACAACCAAGAGGAAAACATTGCTTAAAATACATTGAGTACCTGTTGTTTGACGAACACATTTTGCTTGTCTGGATTTTTTTATTTCTTTAAAATATTGCTCACAAAAACGAAAATAAACGGATCATGCAATTAAGATTCGGTCTACATGTAGCATCTACTAATACATAGAACGTAATACATGTCTCTATACCATATCTCGGTAAAGGTAGTTTGCACGGGGACAGCTCGCTAGTCCGACAACTCGCTAGTCCGAAAGCTCGCTAGTCCAACGGCTCGCTAGTCCGAATTTTAATATAGGCTCGTCAGTCCGAATTATGAAAAAGGCTCGCTAGTCCGAATATCAAAAACGGCTCGCCAGTCTGAATTTAAATAACAGCTCGC
>JXSR01S043691.1:68319-79758 GCA_000969725.1 Ophiothrix spiculata | reverse complement strand
GATTTTGGCAATTGATTTAATTTTCAAACATCTACATGTCTTGACCCCACCAGTGAGCACCATTATCAACAACAAACGCGTTGATATAATGTTTATGCTAGGTTCTGTGGCCATTTAAAAGTGAAATTTCTCAGTTTTTCGGTCACAAACGTTACTTTGGAATGAGCCATTAGCGAAAAGCAACATTTTAAGTATACATCGGAGGGCGTGTAATGCGTGCATGGCTGGCTCTATGGGATGGTCATAAGTTTACTCATAACCTTCTTTCAATTGTACTAAAGCACTACTCTCTTAGGTTAAGTTCAAACATATTTGTCATTATTTCTCGTGTCTAGTTTGCACGTGAGTCGTTGACGACTCCAGAGCGAGTCAACTCAGCGCATGAACACTACTTGTGCGTGGCTCACGAGCGATACACCCATAAAACGAGTGACTTGAAATTACTTTTAGCATGTTTAGTCACAAGCGAGACACTTTCAAATTGTGTTCAAACTTGGAATCGGCTCCTGAGCAACTCCTGAGCAGAAAAATAGTCATAACGTTGAAACCCGTACGAAACTCGAGGAGCTGATCCGGATAGCGATTGTGCATATGTGGGCTGATCAAGATTAACCCCTTAGAGGTTGCCGTAGAACAGGTGCAGGGGTCATCATGTCGCTAAACATGACAGCATGGCCATGACGTCATATTTGCCTATATAGACCCATTGTTTTATTATAGCTACTTGTCGTTTTACGATGCTCGTTGTTCTATCAGGATATTCAACGTGTAATTATAATAACCGACATCTTGTCTCTTTCGTATAATTGATTGAACTGCATTTTTTCTCGTTTTATTTACTAATTTTAAAGGTCATAAGCATAAGATGTATGTTTCAAATGTCATAAATGTGAGGATTGATGTTTCATCTAGCAGATTTTACATGTAGTTTGTATTAACACCAAGCACTTGACCTCATGATTTTTGACCATTTTTGTTTGGAATGTAATAAAATGATGAATTCTTATTCCTAAGGGTCAAATTTAAACATTTCTTTAGGGAAAAGCTCTTAAATTTGTTATCCACATCTCCATTGTCTCTTTGCATTAACACCGGTATGATTATACGGGTTCAAAGTCCGACCTTATATCAAACAGGTCACGTCAAGGAAAAAAATCTTGCGACCAAGTTTTTGTTATAATGATCCGGATCGGAAATTTAATTGCTAATTATTATTATAAGCCCTATTGATACGTACCGGAATCATGGCACTTGTCACAGCTTTTCCGGCAATTGTAACGCATCCAGAGTTCGTTTTTCTCGCATTCGCCTGTCTTCGCAAAATACTTACAAGTCTGCAAGTCTTCACAGCCTGTAATGGAAAGTGGATTTTTCATTTCGTCACGCTAATAAAATGATTACCTATGTAACATTTTGGCAAAATTCAGATTTTTGAAATAAATCAGTTCTTTAGATTAAGGGGCAACTACTGCGACCTAGAACATCTGTTACTAAGTCAAAATGAAAATTGCCTCTCTCAAGCTTGTGAGATTACGTAATGAATTTGCCTAACTCAAACTGTATGTGAGTTAACCCTGGTCCTCCCAAGGGGGTGGGCTGTTGCAACCTCCCTAAGGCTTTTTCCTGCTACATAAAAACGCAAAAGCAACCGACCCCAGGCATTTGAGTAATCTCTTTTACATCCTTTTGCAAAAAAAATGCAATTTTATACTGAAAATTGACATCATATCTGAAAATTTTAATTTTCTTTCCTTTTTTTCTTCTGTATATTTTGAAGGGGTCCGTCCTCCCTCGTGAAATTTAGGAGGAGGGGACATGGCCCCCGTCCCCTTCTGCCACCCGCGGCACATGTAGGATGGGGTTAGGGTATAGGCCGCCAAAGTTGGGGTGTGGGGGGTTTGGTGAAATCCCGGAATTTTTAAAGTCGCCATTTTGAAAAATGTATGCATGCTATAAGACTCAAACTTGCAAGACATGTTAGAATCATCATTTCCCTTTTTTATTAACAAAAACCAGATGGAAATCCGTTATTTAGAACTTTTATAGCAAAGTTTTGATTTTGTTGGCCATTTTTGCCAAAATGCAGTTTTGCCTGATTTTCCGATCTGGAAGTACTTTATGACGCCGTATTACGTATTATCTTGACCGATTTTGATGATCTTAGTATCGTTGGATAGGGAAAGATCATACCTATCTATTACCAGCAAAACCAAGTTCATAGGGGGTTCTGTTCCAAAATATTAGGGGAGGGGGTGCAACAACCCCCTTGGGAGTTCTTGCTACAAAAATTAGGCACTTTCATCCATTCAACCATAAACAGCAAACAGCTCATGAGCTTGATTCAGTCCAGTAGAAATTCCAACGAAACAAGGGTAGTGCATTATAGGCTAGTAAAAATAAAAAAATAAGTCAAACAAATTGCAAAAGTAATGATATTTACAGGATAATATCAGACAAACATATGCAACAACTAGTCAAAAATCTAGAAAAATCTAGTTGGTGGAACGGTGATTAATTTGCATAAAACAAAATGGCTGCCAAAAAAGGGGGGGAAATTTCAAAATTGTTTAAATCGTGTTAAAAACCATTCTATTGTGTTCCACTAATCACAAAGAATCAGAAAAAGTATACTTTTACCCATCTCCAATGTATGGTTAATGAGTAATATCCACCAACTAGATTTTTCTAGATTTTGGAGTAGTTGTTGTATATGTTTGTCTTATATTTTCCTGAAAATATCATTACTTTTGCAATTTGTTTGACTAATGGGCATAATTTTCATAAATTTTCTTAGCCTATTAGCTATTTAGTATAGCGGCGGGCGTCACGTGACCTTCTCAGCCTATACGCCGGGACAGTTGTGACGTCATAATTTATGCACAATGGCTGATTGTGTCCACTAATCATACATATTAACACAATAGGCACATGTAAACATACAATTCAGACTGATTTTTCTCGGTTGGAAGACAAAAATAACGGCAGGGGTCCCGTCCTTGCTTGTAATCACAACCTTCAGCATAATAGGCCGGCATGTTTCCCTTATTTTTGTTTTAGACGAAAGTTATGGTATAAAATCGGAGTCGGTCTTTTTTCTCCATAGACTTTACGTGTGGCAAAAATGGCCTCACCGTTTGTTTGGGTCCAAAACGCACGTGTAAGCCACTGTGCATAAATTATGACGTCACAACTGTCCCGGCGTATTGTGGTATTCTATTCATTAAACAGAAACCGGTGGTTCGGAAAGTTTCGATTTTTTTTTGAACATGGATTCTGATAGAATAGTATCTAAATTATCTGGGTTTCATTATTTGCAAACTTGTGCTTGCATGGTTTTTGAAATTATGAGTTAATTAACATGAAATTTGCATATTCCTAGATCAAAAAAGGAAAAAAAAAAAGATTTCAATGTAACCAAATTGTTTTTAAAGTTTATTGGTTACAGTGATTTTTTTATTTAGCTATAATTATGATTTTTTTTGTAAATTTAATGTAAAGATCTATGTTTTTGATATTACATCGTAACAACTTGAAAATACGGTTGATTCATATGAAACTTTCAGAAAATCGTGCAAAATTTGTAAAAATATATAGAAAATTTCATTTGTTTTCTACAACCAACGCTTCGTTGCCGGACCATTGAAGCAAAAATTACTCCTAAATCTATAACCACGTATGTTCTATTTACATGTGCCAAATAGTTTTCGTTTGACGTCCTTAGTTTGAAAAATATAGGCAATATTGAAATATAGTGCAAACTCCTAAAAATTGGCGATGTGCAAATTTAACAGATAATACACTAATACGGTACGATATATTAAAAGTACTAGCCTACATTATATGGGTATACCAAAATTATGATAATCCCATATACGGTATGGTATTTAAATTCAATACATTGACAAAACTCTTAAGAAACCTAAGAAGCCAAAACTCGTACGAACTTTGAAAATTGTATAAAATGGCAAATATCATAATAATTTGATTCCTATTTCAAAAATGCCGCTCTCATCGAGTTTCAAAATTGGGTCGGTGGATAGTATTGTATATAGAATAGTAACATTTGGGTCTTGGTTCCCCGTCTTGGTTTCCCGCTACATTTTCTTATAAACATAGGCGGCGGACCCGGGGGGGACGGGGGGACCCCCTAAATTTCCCGGGCGGACGACGGACCCCCTCAAAAAATAAAGAAGAAAGAAAGGAAAGGAAAGGAAATTGAAATTTTCCATTTGTTTTGATAAAATAAACGTTAAAAATCAAAAAAATGTGCGCGCTTCGCGCGAATTTTCAGATATTTTGTCAATTTTTAGTAAAAATTGGCAATTTTTGCGCAAATTTCAAGATTTTTTATATAATTTTTAGCTGAAATAAGCCGATTTGACGAGATTTTTTTGCGCGCGCTACGCTCGCATTACAAAAAATTATACTTTTCCTCCGACCATTTTTTCTCAAAAAAAGCCGCCCCCCTAAAATGTTTACCTTCCGCCGCCACTGCTTATAAAGTAAAAATTTAGAATGCGAATTACGCAAGGCACTACTGTTTTGCATTGCCAAAGTTTGCAGGCTATATTCCTGAAATGGCGTAGTGGTTTGAGATGCTAGTCAAAGAAGTTACATTAAATCAGTTCTGAGAAAAGGGGGTTTAAAGGTTTTTGAAATGTTATAAAAGCTGTATTTCATTGCACATTGTAGTGATTCTTTCAGGGTATGACTATATTGGGAAAATATGGAAATCAGTGAACAATTTAAGCTCTTATCTTTTATTGATTTTCTTTAATAAAAACTGCACATAGGAACTTTTAGCACTGAGAATTAGGTTCAAAACTCAAAATATGTCATAAAATCCAAAATAGAGAAATTTATTCCATAAATGTATATATTTTTGGAATGTGCAGCTCGTGACGAGTAATTTGACATGTCATTCACGCAAGTGGGACGTTGTTTAAAAATTGACCTCATTTCACGCTTGAGTGAATCTTGGTCTATATCTGCTTAACCAAACATTTAAAATATATGAAAGTATATATATTTGTAATCTACTCGATGAAACTAATAATTTGATAAGTTACTTGACATATTTGGAGCATTTTTAAAATTTGACCCACAAATTCACTCAGGCGTAACGACCACTTCCGGTTGGGTAAATCGTCTAATTTTATACTCAAAAGATGCATATACCATCAATGCACCTGAATATGCAAAATCTCATTTTGACCAAAATGTAACATAGGAACTTCTATGACTGGGGTCTTATTTGCAACAGCATGTGTTATAATAGCCTATGTCAGACTTTTTCCATAGATACTTTATACTTCTAAGCTTTTTTAAAATAGACTTCTCTATTGAATTATGTCAACATAACAATGACACTTAATTTGTATGACAGAGAAATTATTAATGAAAACTAGATTAAGAAAACTAGATTGTGTTTCTTGATTTTCCCAATACTACAAAATATCAGATAAGTAATATTTCATTAGCGTGACAAAATGTTAAAATGGATTCATAAGTGGTTTATATTGAAATGAGGTTTTGTAAACGAAGCGAAATCCACGTACCTTCATTATTTTGAGGAACTTCATTATTTTGTTTCCTCAATTTGACCTCGCGTAAATCAGACCTGTACACACGAAAAAACAAAAACGGAATCTAAAGTGAATTATATACCAACTTGATCATACAAGTGAAGATTGGTCATGTTTGAATTCATAATTTTAAGCCTTTTCTTTGTATACTAAATTTTTATCATACAGGGTGTCCCAGAAAAAACCCTTACAATCTCTGCGTGTAATTTTCTTGGGTTTAACGGATAGTTAGAAAGTGTGTCAAGGTTGCATTTTATAGCCCATGAATTTAACTTTTAGATGCCGTTTGTTTCATTTCAATCGGTAGTGTACAGCAAAAGTTATGTTTTATCAAATATTTGGGTGCATTTTTGTCTGGTCCAATTTCATGATTATTAGCCATAAAGTAAAAATGGTTCATCTTGGAATATTTATCATATCTGTCTTATTTTTACATCAATGTTGTTAATATTTTTCAGTACAGATAAAAGAGAGCAATGCTTAGAATAAATTAGTAAACATTGTTACGATTGAACCCTGGGCTCCGTGGAAGAACAGTGCTAGAGCATTGAAGGGATAACCCAGGATAAAGAAGAAATAAATAAATAAATTAATTGAATGAGCAGATCAATGACAATACTCAATAGTACTTCATTTAAGGGGAACTTTCAAAATTGTAAAATTGGACCAGTAAATTTAACATCCGAATATTTGACAAAGCATATAACGTTTACTAGCGATTGAAATGAAACAAACGGTATCTAAAAGTTTAATTCATTGGCTATACAATGTAATATTTACATACTTTCTAACTATTCGTTAAACTCAAGAAAATTACACGCAAAGATTGTAAGGTTCTTTCTGGGACACCCTGTATACTAAGTTCATTTTGTTTCGATTTGTTTCATAATGTTGCGTGTGTTGTGTGCGATCAAGGAACATGTGCCATTTTCGATATTGAATTGAAGTACATGTCGGGGTGAACAAGGTGAATCCACACGTTAAATGAAGTCCCTTGAAGCACAATACCTTGCGAAAAACGTAAACAAATAAACAAACAAAATATACAGTATTTCGAATTTGTAGTGAATTTGTTAGTTTGTTATGCCTCCAGACTTTGCAAGTGACGTGCAGCTCCACATTTGGTATAATTATTCGGTTTACCTTTTATTAAAAGCTATTTAGTGGGACTGTCCTTTTTTTTTTATTCATTGATTATGTTCCATACATATTTTTTTCAAGGAGTGGTAATTAGATACAGACTGCACCTTGATGGTATACATGTAAAAAAGGATATAGGGCCAAACCATAGTCGGCCTCGAAACAATGTTCTTTTTACCAAACATTTGATCGTGACGTCACCGAATATTTGCCATCGAATTTAAAGTATGAACGGGTAACAAACATTTGGTCCAATGAATATAACCATTCAATAACATGTGCAATCTAGCGCGAAATTTCATTTGGTCTCAACTCGGTGTTGAAGTCATTTTGACGTCACGACCAAATGTTTGGTAGGAAAAAAATTGTTTTGAGGCTGACTATGGTTTGGACCATATTCCTTGGAATAAAGCGAGTGTGATTGCACTTACTCTTTTACAAGGTTATCTTCAAGCCCAGCAACAGTATATTGCATACCCAACATTACAGCCACAAGAAAAACAGTCTGTACTCGATTCATCATGCTGGAAGGAACAAAATGTCGACGGTTTAATAAGTATGGTCATATAAGTTCTTATAAGGTAGAGTATCAAGTTGTTTACAAGATGGTTAAAAAATGGTACTCCAAAAATATGTTGGATTTTGGCTTTGTATGTTAAGGCTACAGTCCCTAAAAACGTCTCGCTCGGCTGAATATCATGTTTACTGCAAGTTTTTACCTACTTACACCTATCAGAATATCACAATTTTTGGCGTACATATTTAATAGAGTCTCTAGTGTATACATTATTCTTTACTAGTGATTTCACGTCCATTATCAAGGTCAAAATGACGCCTAAAGACTAAAAGTTTACCCTTTTTTTTCCCCCCAAAACCTCATAATTTCATGATGTTCGAACAATTCGACTGGTTTCAAATTTTGACAGATTATAGGCTTGATACTTCTTATTGAATTACAAACAATATTTTATAAATATGCAGTGTTGATTTTGAAAATAATGTAACAAAACCGCGTTGTTTTGCCCGAGAAACCGGACGTGAATTACGACTCTGATTTCGCCTTGTTTGAGCTGTGAATTGCCTGTTTTGAGTATCTACATTATCTACATTTTGTCTGATATACGCATTCGCATAATTTACTTACAAATTGAGCATTCCAATGAGGCAAAAATTGCAATTTTTTATGTAAACAAAAGAAATTTACGGCATTCTAATGTTTATGTTTTAGATTTTAGTTCACCATCTCAACGCTGCCTTGATAGCTCAGCGGTAGATCTCTCGCTTCGTAATGCATGACTAACCCCCGCCATAATCCATGGTTCGAGTCCCCGCAAAGGCAGTGGAAACTATTTATCTTTTCATGATTGAAAAATAGTTAGGATTCACATTTTCCTGAGCATGTGGATTCCTCGTACCCTTAACTATGTCATAATTGTGTCGTACGTTTAATCACTGTTAAATCCTTTTAAAATGGCAATTTCTATTGACAAGATGGCTTGAAAAACATAGTCCCCATATTCTAAAGACAGGAGATTTTTGCCAGGAGGATTATCCCCTGAAAAGAACATAGACCAGGATCATACCTAATTCACTCCCAGGAAAAAGATACTTTTTCAGATGTGCGAAAGGCATAACCGATTTGCATCGTTTACTATTGATGTACTGATTAATACCATGATTATAGTAAAGGTTGACCACAACTTAACTTTTTCAGGCAAGAGTCTTGGAAAATATCCCCGTGTGCGGAGGCTTATGGCACTCAGAAGGTCTTTAAAATAGGCAAAGTTCATAAACTAGCGTACCGATGTGTCACTTTTAAAGCTGAATTCATACTTAAAACAAGCGCAATGCGTTGCGTTTCGAATAATTTTCACACTCAAAACGCAAACGGACTGCGGTAGCCGGAAACATTGAAACGCAATCAAAAGTTCAGATTTTCTCAACTCGATTTGCGTGGTTTTTTCTTCTTTCCTTTGACTCTTGAGGTTTTTTTTAATATCGAGCTACAGGATTGCTCAAATCTCAAATCTACGCATGCTCGATGTGTTTGCGTCGAGCCTGAATTCAGTTTAACTGCATGCCGTACATTGGTACCCTACCTCGTGTAATTTCGGAGCTTTGTCGCTTTACCACATCACATTTTTGTAGAAACTTGTCGCTTCCGGATGTCGTAGCGGCAAAATTCAGGTTGCTGATGTACTCTATAATGATAAAGATCTTGTCGCATGCTAAGATTTTGCAAGTTATAATAATTTCAACTTGCAAACCGTGAAAATGACTGACCTATACTATTTTTGTCACTTACAAAAGCAGAAGCATGTAAAACAAAACAGGCGTCAATGCTTCAAATTTACAATGCAACAATATTAGTATGAGAGTAATATTACGGTATTAATTAATTATTTCAACTCCCAAACTAATTCGGGTATTAAGCATGCAGATTTCGAATCAGACCTTATTGAGAAGTTTAAACAAGAAATACCCGCTAAGAAATCAGATTTAATCAGATTTTGGAGACTTAGTGGAAATTTTAATAATAATAATTTAAAATAATAATAATAATAAGAAAAAGCAGAAGAAGAAGAAGAAGAAGAATGATGATGCACACGACCTATCTGCACTTAGATTGTAATGTGCCTCATACACCTACCCAATAACGCTGGATTTAATATCTTGCCCAAGAATGTAACCCGTTGGCCGTAGTGGGGCTCACACTCACGACCTATTGATTCGGAGTCCTGCACAAGACCACACGACCTCCCCATAGATTTTTATTTGAATAGGAATTATATATATAATTGAATATGGGTTAATCCATAGTCGGCCTCCAAACAAAATTTTATCAAACAAAATTTATCAACATTCTTGGGAGTAGAAAATGATAGCGCTACAAAACTATGGACGGCCATAGTTGTTATTGATTTTAGACACCATTTTTGATTCCACTCGCCGTTTTGGGTTACACGTCAATTTTGGGTTTAGACACCACCATGGGTTTTACACACCCTTTGGGAATTTTAGACACCCTTTTCGTTAAATGCTCGACACCTTGCTCTTGTTGACACCTTTTTGACATATGGCCGCCCATAGTGCGACAAAATGTTTGATGGCGAAAATTTTGTTTGGTGGACGACTATAAATTGACCCTATCTGCATGTGGAAAATATTTGACCTATAGACCGTACAATAACCCCATAATTACAGAATTTGAGTCATTGAGAAGTTTGTCACTTCGGTGAAGAAGTCTTCAAGTTTGTTTTCTTAGCTTAGTGCTTGCGGAAGTGCTTGTTGGTATGTTTGCCGGTGGTTCTGCACCTGGTTCTACAACATGGGAAGAGAGGGAAAACATATCAGTTGTATTAGATGACGTTATGGAAGGTGAGATTTGAATAAGACTCGATGATTCAAACTACACTGGAACGATTTGACATAAACTCGTTAAAATGTTAACCGTTGTTAGAATAATCTTCTCGCCATTTTTGAAGAGTATATACATGTACATGTATTCTGTCAGTGAAATCAATAGTCAGGGCCGATGTACAACATTAATTTCACCAAAACTTGTTATTGTGTATGGGTAATAGGGAGCTTTCGATTTCACGACGGCGACGCATCCTACAACGACGCACATCACCGCGTATATTGCGTGCCGTCCCTGCTACGTTCTAGACACACGTTGCCATCCTAGCCAGAACGGTTCTCAGGCTGTTTGTGCGTTGTAGACTCGAGAGGACGGACGTATTACAAAATTTTGCGCCGCGGGAAAAATTGATATGCATGGTTACCCTTGTAGAATATGTAGCCGTCGTGGATTCGAAAACTCACTACTATAAGAGAAGAGATCAACGGCGGCCAATTAGCCTTTTCGGGATTTCCAATCTCTTATACAGAAACTCAAATATCGCTATAATTTTATTTCCAATTCCTAATAATTTTGTGTATATTTCACAGTGAACATGATATACCACGTCACGATATTCTCGACAGAAGCCTTAAAATCATTTCCTTGATTCAATTCGAATATAGGTTGTTATGTGAAACTGAATTATTTGTTTTTGTTGATTAATTAATTAATTAATTATCTAATTGGTGATGCTTAATTATTGAGATCTTTGATTGCTACAGAAAGGGACTTTTTCTGAAAGATTCATATTTTGCAATTTTAGGTGATTTCCCATTCTATTTTAATAGGCAATTGATTGCATGAAAATATCAGGTGATCTGGGCATTTCCCAAAGTTTCAGAAATAGATTTGTTTACTTGAATATATAATTATGCTGGGAAAATCCCTCACATTGAAAACTGTACAATTTACTATGTTAAAAATATTAATGACATCGTGGGGGAATTTTTTATGCAAATGTAATATTTAATGAGCCCAAGAAAAGTAACTTGGAGCAGAAGGTGAATTGACTTGGTCGGCGATAGGTCGATAGTTAAAACTTTGGAAGTGGAATTAAATTTATTTGAGTAGCTGGTGGTCAGAGTTTTACAGTGGAATGGAGTTTGCTAATTAAACTTTGGATGGAGATTGGAGATAGCGATATTTTGGAGAAATAACGATATATTACAGATATATAGAAATAACAGTTTTAATATTATAAAATAACAGTTTTTATATTAAAACTGTTATTTTAATATTAAATTTCCGAGTGGATTATGTGCGTTGGATTCAGCTTTTAAGCCAAGTGGAGCTTCGTTGTCATTGCTGGAT
>JXSR01S043691.1:55763-65838 GCA_000969725.1 Ophiothrix spiculata | reverse complement strand
GTCATTTTCAAACATGATGTCCTCCTCTTGCTAAGAGTGAGGGGTCAATGATTTTCGCTGTACTTACTGCAAAGAGGACAGCAATTATCAAGCATGGCGCACATTGCCCGTTTTTATACGACTGTATACACTCAGAGATCCAAATATCTTCGCACTCTGAAACAGATTTTTTTTTCATTATTAGTAAAAATCGACATTTTTAAATATATAGAAGCTGTGAACTGTGACCTTTTGCCAGGGCATAATGGACTCACAGGATTTAAACACATCGGTTCTGCGTTTGACGATGAAGGGGATATTTTTCCCTAGAATACCTAAAGTAAAAAAACAACTAAACCAAAAGCTTATTTGCCTTCTACCAAACAAAATATCTAGGCTGGTCAGATTTTGCTAAAAAATAATTCGCTTTTAATTAATAGTGTATGAAACAAGACTTTAATATATAGTTTGTGTCATTTCAATCGGTAATCTAGAAAAGAAGTTTAGTGGTACATGGTGGCTTCAAAACTCAACCGGAGTTTGTCTGCTGGTTCTTTGCGGTTGGCTATTGTTTATTCGGTTGAACCGCAGGAAACGGCAGGGGACCGCCAGTCAAGGTTTGAAGCGACCAACTAGGGTTATCAAATATTTTGATCAGATTTTTCTGATCTGATTCTAAATTTTGCAAGTCCCCCTTGAATGAAGTGTTAATGAATGTTGCCATTGATATGCTTACTCAACCGTAACAGCATTTACAAATTCATAATTCAAATTCTTTTTTAATATGCTGAAAAAATGAACAAAATTAATGGAATATTATATTTCCATGGAAACCAATTTTTCTCATTCAGAAACACCCCTTCATTATAACCAAAAATCATGAAATGGGACCAAACCTAATATATGCACTCAAATATTTGATAAAACATAACTTTTTTATAGATTGCAATTGAAATGAAACAATGGGTATCTTAAAATTCGTTGCAATCTATAAATATTTCCTGACTATCCGTTAAATCTAAGAAAAGTAGATTCAAGTTTTTTTTTCTGGGACAACCGGTATAGTCATATACGATGGCCACACGTTTTTCTCCAACACACTATAAATCTCAAGACCTTCCTAGTGTTATAAGTTACAAAATATAGCCTAATTTAGATGCATTTGTGAGGCCTCATCCCGAAAAGGGGGACTTTGCAACAAAACACTTTTCAAGAAACTGATGAAAATAGGCAGCAAAAAATAAAGAACATAATAAGAATTTCAAGTACATTTTTCTATTGTAAAATTTGATTGCCCTGATCAATTTCAACAAGTAAGGTGTCATTTTAAAGCTTAGAAAATGATATAACTGATGAAATGAAAAACTCAAAATTAATATTATCTGCAAAGTCCTTCTTTCGGGGTGATTCATCACATATATAGATAATCTAATCCTGTGTTAAATTTGACAAACTTTGAAGTTCAATCTGTATGCATGGCTTGAACCCAAATGATGCCTAATGCAAACATTGAGTCCATCGAAATTCCAAGTTAGAAGAAGGGGGGGGGGGTGTTAAGTGAAATTTCGCGCATAAACATCCATCTATGACTAAAAATGACTTTAAAGGACTTTTTTCGCTATGTTACTTACTGCACGACAACGAATTTTCACAGCTTTTTGTACAGTGTAATTGACTCCAAAATGGGTCCTCTTCACATAAGCCCTCTCTGGCATACTGTGGACATTCTGCTCTCGAATCGATACAGTCTAAAAATGAAAACAATTAGCGAAAAGCGACATTTATAATGTCAGTATACATCGGAGGGCGTGCATGGCTGGCTCTATGGGATGGTCATAAGTTTACTCATAACCTTTTTTCAATTGTACTAAAGCACTTCTCTCTTAGGTTAAGTTCAAACATATTTGTCATGATTAGGGGAGGGTGGGGTGGGTTAGCCCCCCTTTTGTTTGAACGCCCCTGTATTGGAGAGGTTAAGGTCTAGAAGATTTTCCTGTTAACACAAGATAGATATGTACCCAAGCTATGTTTTATGTAAATACTAAGACACTGCGGCTTATCGTATTTAAATAATCAAAAAATAAAAAATGCGTCAAAAGGGCCAACTCACCCCGCTATGCGGGGTTAGTTGGCCCAGCCAGTGGGGTGAGTTGGCCCCATTTACAAAAAAAAGAGTCGTACTCATTTTACCGTGACACATTTCATACATTATGTTTTTTTAAGTGAAGCACGGGAATGTTCTGCATACAAAAATGTCCTTTTGAGATGAAATGCCATAATAAATTAAGACAATATCGATCTTTTAAAAAGATACGTTGTGACCTACAGTGTTATCTGCATGCAATATGCAATATAGGCCTACCAGTTTCATTTAAGACTCCTTGCGTCTTGTTATACGCATCTATTTACTTGTTTAGAATTAAAATCGTGTTAAAACGTCATAAATGTTATTGTGCTATCTGAGTAAATTATCATACCATCTTGAGCAAATTCGCCATAGGACCAACAGTTACTCACCCCGTGTACTAGGGGGCCAACTCACCCCGAAGGCCCAGTTTTGACTTAACCTAGTGGTATACCAACAAAACTAAGGATAAAGTGGATTTGATCCCATGACATGTTGGATATGTACCATAGCTCGTAATCAATAATAAAAACTTGGACCAGCGAAGTAATATCTTGACACTAGTACACAATTACGTTTGCTAAAAAAGTTTACTTAGGTAACTAAAAAACTCGTTTTACTGATAACTCACACAAAGAGATGAGCTGGGTTTTGTAAATTTTATGGTAAATTTGATGCATTATATATGACCAAAAATCACCAGTAACATAATTCTCCCTAGGTCACGTGAGCAGAAACTCGTGGTGAGCCAACCCACCCCGAGGGCCAACTCACCCCACCTTCCCCTACTCGTGTCTAGTTTGCACGTGAGTCGTGGACGACTCCAGAGCGAGTCAACTCTGCGCATGAACACTACTTGTGCGTGGCTCACGAGCGATACACCCATAAAACGAGTGACTTGAAATTACTTTTAGCATGTTTAGTCACAAGCGAAACACTTTCAAATTGTGTTCAAACTTGGAATCGGCTCCTGAGCAATTCCTGAGCAGAAAAATAGTCATAACGTTGAAACCCGTACGAAACTCGAGGAGATGATCCGGATAGCGATTGTGCATGGGCTGATCAAGGTTTAGCACCCCTTAGAGGTTGCCGTAGAACAGGTGCAGGGGTCATCATGTCGCTAAACATGACAGCATGGCAAATGACGTCATATTTGCCTATATAGACCTTAGAATAAGATACTCTATGATATAGACCCATTGTTTTATTATAGCTACTTGTCGTTTTACGATGCTCGTTGTTCTATCAGGATATTCAACGCGTAATTATAATAACCGACATCTTGTCTCTTTCGTATAATTGATTGAACTGCATTTTTTTATCGTTTTATTTACTAATTTTAAAGGTCATAAACACAAGATGTATGTTTCAAATGTCATAAATGTGAGGATTGATGTTTCATCTAGCAGATTTTACATGTAGTTTGTATTAACACCAAGCACTTGACCTCATGATTTTTGACCATTTTTGTTTGGAATGTAATAAAATGATGAACTCTTATTCCTAAGGGTCAAATTTAAACATTTCTTTTGGGAAAAGCTCTTAAATTTGTTATCCACATCTCCATTTTCTCTTTGCATTAACACCGGTGTGATTATACGGGTTCAAAGTCCGACCTTATTAAACAGGTCACGTCAAGAAAAAAAAAAATCTTGCGACCAAGTTTTTGATATATTGATCCAGATCGGAAATTTAATTGCTAATAATTATTATAAGCCCTATTGATTCGTACAGGAATCGTCGCAGCTGTTACAGCTTTTCCGGCAATTGTAACGCATCCAAAGTTCGTTTTTCTCGCATTCGCCTGTCTTCGCAAAGTACTTACAAGTCCGCAAGTCTTCACAGCCTGTAATGGAAAGTGGATTTTTCATTTCGCCACGCTAATAAAATGATTACCTATGTAACATTTTGGCAAAATTCAGATTTTTGAATAAATCAGTTCTTTAGTTTAAGGGACAACTACTGCGACCTTGAACATCTTGCCTGGTGAGATAGGCAATAATTACATAATGAATTTGCCAAACTCAAACTGTGTGTGAGTTCATTCTGGCCCTCCCAAGGGGGGGGGGGGCCTGTTGCAACTTCCCTAAGGCTTTTTTCCGCTACATAAAAACGCAAAAGCAACCGACCCAAGGCATTTGGGTAATCTCTCTTACATCCTTTGCGGTCATTTGATGAAAAAATTAGGGGGGAGGGGTACCAACTAAGGTGGCAGTTGGGGCGGCGGCTAATTTGCTCAACTTTTTTTGAGCAAAAATCACTGGTCGGAGGAAAATTATGATATAAGTCGCCATTTTGAAAATTTTTTTCATAGATAATTTATACTTCTTTAAAATATACTTCTATTGAAAACAGTATGGACTCAAAAAGATTGCATGAAGCAAAAAACTATAAAAAAGGCGCAATTTCAAAAAATGACAAATCAGTGATGTTTGATGGGTATACGTACGTAATACCTATTGATTTATGTCAACATAACCAATTTGTATCACAGAGAAATTATTAATGAAAACAACAAATAAGAAAACTAGATTGTTTTCCTTGATTTTCCCAATACTGCAAAATATCAGATAAGTAATACTTTCATTAGCGTGACAATATGTTAAAATGGATTCATAAATGGTTTGTATTGAAATGAGCTTTTGTAAACGAAGCGGAATCCACATACCTTCATTATTTTGAGGAACTTCATTATTTTGTTTCCTCAATTTGACTTCTCGTAAATCAGACCTGTACACACGAAAAAACAAAAACGGAATCTAAAGTGAATTTTATATCATCTTGATCATACAGGTGAAGACTAAGTTGATCATGTTTGAATTCATAATTTTAAGCCTTTTCTTCGTATATTAAATTTTTAACCATATACTAAGTTTATTTTGTTTTGATTTGTTTCACAATGTTGCGTGTGTTGTGTGCGATCAAGGAACATGTGCCAACGTGAAATACGTTTGACATTGGCATATGTGCCGTCATGAAAAATCACTTTTAAATAGCAATATTTTCGATATTGAATTCAACTACATGTACATGTCGGAGGTGAACAAGGTGAAGTGCCTTGAAGCACAATAACTTGCAAAAAAACACGTCAACAAACAAACAAATAAACAAACAAATACAGTATTTCGAATTTGTAGTGAATGTTTTACTTGCAAGTGACGTGCAGCTTCACATTTGGTAATAATAATAATAATAATAATAATAATATCGGCATTTATATTGCGCCTTTTCCAGTGGATACAAAGCGCTGGCCATTATTATTACGCCGTAACAAGGGAATCGTCAGAACCATTTCGCCTTAAACTAGGCCTTTTGCGGCCAATGACCGAAGGCGCAGACCTATCAGCACTTAGGTTGTGATATTCCCCCCTAAACAGCTCCCCAATGCGCTCGGGTCGACGAGGCAAGTGTGATAAAGTGATTTGCCCAGGTTCACAACACGTTGGCACTAGCGGGGCTCGAACTCACAACCTTCCGTTTATGAGTCCTGCACTGTTCCGCTAGGCCACACGCGCCCACTTAAATTCAGTTTACCTTATTAAAGCTGTTTAATGGGACTGTCCTTTTTCCATTCATTGATAATGTTCCATATATTTTTTTTATCAAGGATGGGTATAGATACAATACTCCTTTGGAATATAGCGAGTGTGATTGCACTTACTCTATTTCGAGATCATCTCCAAGCCCAGCAATAGTATATTGCATACCCAACATTACAGCCACAAAAAGAACAGCCTGAACTCGATTCATCATGCTGGAAGGAACAAAATGTCGACGGTTTAATAACTTGAAAGTATGGCGTTAGTACGTATATCACAGCGTTCTTATAAGTATAAGTTAGAGTATCAAGTTGTTTACAAGATGTTTTCTTGGTTAACATATTTTGTTAACAAAAATGGTACACCAAATATATTTTGGATTTTGGCTTTGTATGTTAAGGGTAAATGTCCGGGGGCCGCTCCAAAAATAAAGTAGTACTCATGCTCGTCAGAACACCTCAACATTGGACCCTAAAAGGTCAGTGAAGATTGTGAAAATCGTACCCCAAATGACGTAATGGCGTATGTTTGTAAAGACCATTTGCTAACAAATTAGGTATTAAAATGTATACAATTTAAGTTTTTCATTCATTTACATGAAGTCAATACTTATTTTCTCTTGTTTTAAGAACTTTTTATTTGAAAGATGTACAGCACAATATGCAGCTGAGCAACTCTAAGTAAAAAGTGACCCTTGACGGCAAAGGTAGCCTGAATTTAGACCCCTAAATAGCATAAATTATACTGAAAAGTACCCCATTTTCAAAAACGTAGACGCCACCTGTGGTACAAAAACAGACCCTTTTTACGCCACTTTTTATGATGAACACGAGTACCAATTTCAATCTTGAGCGGTCTCCCGGGGGTTAATGACATCAACTCTTCTAAAAAAATAAGTCATGAAAAGAGGAATAGTTTCCACTGCATTTTGGGGGGACTCAAACCATGGCTTCTAGCGCGAATTAGTCGTGCACGTGCCTTGACATTGTGAAGTGAAATGCACATCGCACAAATTATGCCGTATTTTTCTTTTGTTTACATAAAATTTTGAAAATTGCAAAATCGCTTATATAAGACGGATATAAAAAAAAAATGTAGATAATAAAAACAAGCAATACAGAGCAAATAAGATGCAAATAATTGACAAAATGTACCGTTATTAGAATCATTGGCTACAGAGTTTAAAAATGCAGCATTATTCAGTTTCTTCAATATGGTAGAACATTAAGCTGTCAATAAAATGTTTCCTTATTAACATTTCTGGTAACAAAGCCTAGATTATTTTGGATTTTGGAAATTTTTTGGATTTTTTTGTTCAGTCATGTAACTTTTATTGTACACAGAGATTAAAGTCGTCTATGTATGTTTTTATTTTACAAACAGCAGAATGTACGAGCGAGCGTACAACTTCAGTGTAATATAAAAAATAAACATTAATACATTATTAGTCATTTTTTACTTGCTACACATTAGCTATCTTGATACTAATGTTTATCTAAATTAATTTATTTATTTCAAAAAAATCATATGCAAATAATTGAAAAACTATGCCATTATTAGAATCAGTGTTTGCAAAGTAAAAAAGCATTATTCAGTCAAGCTGACAGTCACAATAAGATGCTTCGTGATTAACATGTATTGGTAAAAATGGTACAGGAAATTATCCTATTGATCATAAAAAAATCGACGCTCTCTGCAAGTCTTGATGACATGTAACAAAGGGTTATTACAGGGGCGTAGCTAGGGGAGCTAAGGGCAAGGGGGGGGGGGGAGTTGCCCCGGTCGCCACCTCTAGGGGGCACCAAATCGCCACTACATGAAAAATAATTGGACCAACAACACGGGACATACTGCTGAAATTAACCAATGTTTGATAAAATTTGGCCCATAAGATTTCGGTACTTTTTAGCTTAAATAAGCAAATATTACTGCAAAAAAACCGCTAAATTTTTACGTGCTTTGCGCGCTGGGAAAAACAAGTTTTTTTAAACAGAAATTACCCATTTTATTTAAAAAAGAGGAGTTTTTCAAAGCTATTGGATTTTTTTGGGGGCGTACCTTTTCAAGTTGCCCCCGGGCGTCAGTTTCACCTCTTGCCCTGGGCGCCAGACACCCTCGCTACGCCCCTGGGTTATGGTAATATGAAAAAAACTTAAGTAAAGTCAAAAAAAAAAGAGAGGAAATAAAGAAATGTACAGAAAATCATAAGATCAAAATATTCAACAAGTGGGACCTTTCATTGATATAAAAATAATCGGAATCGACCATATGATTGTATTAGAAAACGTTGACTTTGTCAGAACTAAAACAAGAAGATTTTGGCCCTTGTACATATAATCCTAGATCATAACCCCCCGGGGGGGGGGGGGGTAACTGGGTATTCTGACCGGGTAACCACCCGCGTTACCAAAAAGGTGAGACCTGGACAGGTCTCGAGACTTGCAATTTAGGTTATCAAAATCAACCTAGTACTCTACAAGTCTCACATACGGTATCAAATTTGGCTTTTAAGTCTCTTATAGGGCATCAAACTAAGAAATAATGGTTGAATTAATAATAACAGTGCCTTAAATTACCAATAAAAGTGTTTCAAATACCTAGAAACACTTCTTAAAAGTGTTAAAATGGTATATAGTTACATTTTACTTTGTTTTCTTGTAATAATTATTTCATCATATTTGCGTGCAGTCTCGGATAGGGTATTTATTTGAACAGTATACATGGTCCCGGTAGATTTACGGTCTCAGATAGGGTATCATTTCACCCATTTTTGCCAATTTTTGGTCTCACATAGGGTAACCTTCGGAACCTGCGGAACTCGGGTGGTTACCCGGACACCAATATCAGTTACCCCCCCCCCCCGGAATCATAACAAACAAAAATTATGTACAAAATCAAACTGAATAATAGAAAACTTAACATGATCAATATCTTGGCCAAAATGCTGTCACAACCCGTCATTATAGAAATATCAACACTTATGAATAGCCATGCAATGCCCTGGACCATGATAGACATATCAACACATAGTTCATGAAAAAATGCTGTAAATGTTTTTGAAATGTTGAAAAACAATTTTTGATGTTTAAAAAATAGTTTCAATCTCTAAATATTCTATTTGTAGTTTGGTAATTATTAGTGAATTGATAAATGATTAATTACATGACTAATTATTAAATATCAAATGCGTCTTTAATTAGTCAATTGACTAACTGAATGACGCAGGACTAACTGAATGACGAATTAAATTACTAATAACTGACTGATTACAAATTGAATATTTAAAGATGTAAACTATTTTTAAACACCTAAAATAGTTTTTCAACATTTCAAAAACATTTACAGCATTTTTTCATGAATTATGAAAAAGTCACTCTGCATGACTAATTTTTAATTAGTAAAATTAGACATTTTTTTGGACTAATTAACGTTTTCAGTGTATGGTCGCAATCGTCTTACCTTTTTACGTCGAATTGCAAGTAAGTTGAACTCAAATTTCACAGAACTATATACCGTCATGAGTGATGAATCGTCAACTAACCAAATTTACGAAAAATTGTATCATATAGATTAAACTAAACAAGAAACCATATGGTTTAAAACGCAAACATGTATTAAGAGTAGACCAAATATGGTATTAAAATTAGTGAAATTTTATGAATAATTCATATATGGTTTAAAAATAGTGAAAATTAATGAATAATTCATTGATGGTAAGTTTAAAATAGTTCATTGTATCATATAAATCAAATTACACAAAGCTCCATATGGTTTAGAAAATGAGAAAACACGTAAAAAAGACCATATTATGGTTTGAAAAGTGACAATCAATGAATAATCCTTTGATGGTAAATTAAAACTACTGTGTACAATGTATATCAACAAACTTCTTCGAACTATAAAAATATACAGATTTTCGTGTGTGTCTACAGGTGAAAAATTAAAGTTTACGTTACTCTGGGTACCTGGCACTGGGTTTTTACCACCAATTTTCAATGAAATGTCTATCTGCAGTTTACACCCAGAGAGCGTTTGAAAGTGACCATGGGAGACGCTGCTCAAATTTTTTTTGCAGTTTCAAATAACTGTTTTCTTATTTTATTTCGGCAATGTAATTGTACTTGCAATGTGCAAATTTGAGCAAAATTTCAAACTCCTTCTGGAACAGGGTTTTTAAAGTTTGTCGGGAAAATTTTCGACGGAACATAGAAAAATGTCATCCAATTTTCATTTGTTTCTGTGTTTTGTTCCTTTTCGTTCGAGTGACCTCCGGGTCACTGAACATTACTATGGGTTTTGACCTAGATAATTTGCCTATACAATTGTTAGCAGGAAATTCACGTCGCGGTGGTGTTTCTAAGTTTGTGACGTCAGTACTGAAATCTCATGAAATTTGTTCAACCCAAAATCCCGATGGTGTTTTGTGTCATGC
>JXSR01S043688.1:8090-23153 GCA_000969725.1 Ophiothrix spiculata | reverse complement strand
TACCACAAGCCGTTGGTCTCCTACAGGAATAATCCATCTTAGTGCAATGAAATACTATAAATGTAAATAACTTGGTGGGCTATTTATTTTGCAATTTGCCACTAGTAGATTTTCAATATTATCTAATTTCAAGATATAATTATTTTGTAATAGTGCACAATTGGACAAAAAAAAGCTGAATTCTGTTAAGTGCAAATTATTCAACTTAATTTTCTTTAAAGTCTAGGACACAAGGCTTTATAATACAATATATGTGGACATCATAAACAAGTTCCAGACAGTTTAAGCTTAAATAATTCTTATGGACAGAAATCTTGAATGCTACATGCAGTTAGTCCCAACAACAACAACAATAAGAAAAGGACAAAGTTTGTCATCTTTGTTGGAAGAAGTCACTTGATGATATAAATCATCATTTCTTTTTTCCACTCCTAGAAATAAATCCAGTCATTTCTAACTCTTCAATTTTGCTTCGTAATGGTGGAGAAAAGGTTACTTCATTGGGTACAGGGAGGCCAAATCTTTGAGTATAGTATGTGTAATTGAACACATCTGCAAAGGTATGTTTTATGATCTCTTTCACTTCTGAAGGTGGTCTCTTCAAAAACGAAACCCCTCTAGCTCCAGATACGACCACGACTCCTAGATTAGATTGTTCCAATGCCACTGCTGCATCAATGTACTGTTGTTTTGTGATACGCCTTAGATGAAGTGGTCCTCTTTGTTTAAAAACAACATAAGTATTAACAGGCGATGCGCTGAGAAGGATACCAGACATGATCTTATGCATCTTTGGTAATTTCCTATTCATTTGTCCTGGAGAGTTGATCTGTAGAGGGAAGATACAAGATGGAATTTGTTTTTCATTGCTTCAACTATGATCACCTTGAAGGTATCTAAATCATTAGTAAAACTAGGCTGAAGAAAATTATCAAGATTTGATGAAACCAATAAGCAAGAACCATGGAACAGCAATTTACTGAAACCATATTTTCCAAATATCGCAAAACTAAATTACAATAAAAAAAAATTACAATAGTAAGTCTAACAAAGGAACAATCAAGAATGGTGCAACATTCAGTATTGGTTAGTTTTATTTTCAGTATCAAGAAAAAACACACAAAATAATCCAACAATTGTTGATTGTTACAAGTCCCATACTCAGTATGAAATATATCATGTTATAATGTTTAATTTTATGCAATGCAATGAATTGAAATCTCTTCCCTAATTTTTCCCATGAAATACCTCTTGTATACAAATTTGACCAACTGACTAGTTTCCGAAATGACATCATAGTATTTGAGAAATCAAACTTTACTTTTCAATCATGTTTGAAACAATATTTCTTCCACAATTTAACTGAAAAAATCAATTTCTAGTTGAATGGACAATATTTACCACTTATTTGCCCTTAATTGAAATAAAATATGATACAAATTCAAACTGACTTTGCTAAAAGACTTCACTGACTTGTTACCTTGATTTGGTCCAAAATATTTTTCCTAAATTCATTTTATCATTGTCAAACTTTGGGCAAATATTCTTGAACAGCAATATAAAATTATGAAAGTTTTTTTGAAATGATAAAATCATAAACGTAAGTTCAGCAATATTCCAGTATTGTAAGTTTTTTTTCATGTTGTCACACATTTTCATTGACTGAATTACTGACATTTTTAATGCATCAATTATTCCAAACCACTGAGTCCCAACATCTGCAGAAGGCAAGATAAAGCTCACAAGGCACTATGGTGAACATCTCAAATTGGTTGATTTGGGACAAAACTGGTTGTAGCAGTGGGACATTTCTTTACCTCTGTCCATATATATGCAAAAACTCTTTCAAGGTATTTACATGACAAAAGGCAATTAATAGTTTTTCAAATGGGCATTTATGCCACTATAAAATTAATGACTGTTTTCATGTTGAATTCCTTTTCTAATGAGTGATCTTTTAAATTTATCATCATTTCACCATGGTTTATTTTTTTCCTTTTGTTGTAACATACTGTTTATGAGTTTTCGTACTTTCCAATTAGTTTCTTGGGCTTACTGTGTCTTAAACGAAATCCCAAGCTCATCTAGTCTTGCATTTAAAACACTGTTCATGTGCACTGTTTTGGGTTTTGGAAGTCCATACTTTTCTGTGTATATCCCAATAGTGCAAATATCTGAGAAATCAGCTTCTAATATCTGTCGAACCTGACCCGGAGTCTTCTTAATAAAAGCTATCCCACCATTAGCAGAGAGAACAACTTCTCCAATATTAGAATTTTCTAATTCTCGACAAGTTTCAAGGTACATCTGACTTGAGAAATTCTTGCGTGTTTTAGGCCCGGCAAGCTTGAACGCTCGATACGTGTTAACGGGGGATGCACTCAGGAGGATTGCTGACATGATGTTGCGTTTGATGATGTATTCTGGTGTGTAGGAATGGAGAGGAAGAAGTATCTGTAACAAGCGAAAATAAACGGGAGTCTCATAAGTGTAAATGTTATGTATGGACAGTTGATGTCATTTTGGTAATGATGCAATTAGTTGTGATTAAATTTGCATGCATGATTAAAAAATGTTTATGGTATGCACTTTTAAAATAAAATGTTACTTTTTTCTGTTATGTGCCAATGATGGCAATCATGCAGCACTCTTTACGGGTTTTGGTGAGCTTTTTCTGGCTTATGATTTACTTTATGATTAGTAAAACAGTAACTTCAAAATTGTGTGTGTCTGATGAGAATAGTGTTAGATCTAGTGACTGTTAAGTATGTAGTACAAGCAGGTTGCTGGTTCACTTTCTTCATACGATTAGAAAGACGGGAAGTCTAAAATAAACTGCAATAACAGCTTACAGCATCAATTACATGGTTAAACCAATACCATAACTTCAGCAAGAATCACAAAACATATCAACTGCCGCACTAAATGAACATTTTGAACAAAATTTGAATGATTTAATTTAAAAACTAAAAAATGATTCTATCCAAGACATTTATGAAGTTTACAATACTTGTCTTTATTTAAAGTTTAAAAGTTGCAAAACAATGATAGTGATACCACATTTGCTGAAAATTCTTGATAAAATACAAATGTTTCCCATTTACAAAAACATAAGTTTGTTAGCAAGTTGGGTCTATTTTTGAAGTTAGGACTTTTCATCGCCTGTTTGATATTTGTCACAAGTATCTGCATTTAACTAATACTATATGGACTTTGTAATGAGTCTATTTAACCTATTAAATTTGAATACGGAATATGTATAGTCTTGGTATGAAGCTACAGCTACGTTGCAAATATTTACATTTACATTTATAATACACCGTTTTTTAGCTACAGCCATGTTGTAAAACAGAGAGAAACATGTAAAGTTTAAGTGAGTGACCTTTGGTGTAGAGTTCCTACTGTTTTGTGTCAATAAGTTGTCATGACTGAATAAGAAAACTTGGTCATTCAATGCACTCACAAGCAGCTAACTCTTCACTTATACACTCCAACCGCATATCCTTGTAGTCCCAATTCAATGACCTTTTCTCTCAGTAAATCCGTCATGTGCACTGCCCTTGGAATTGGCAAGTTATATCTGTCACTATATCCATTATAAGTGCATAATTCAGAAAAATGGTTCTCTAGGATATGTTTCACACGAGGTGGTGCTTTCTTGATGAACGAAATGCCTCCACTGGCGGAGAAGACAAGGACTCCTATGTTCGATTGCTCCAGCTCCTTTGCTGCTTCCAAGTATAGCTCCTTGCTTATATTACGGATGTGGCGCGGTCCTGTCACTCGGAATCCACGATAGGAGCTAACTGAAGATGCGCTTAAGAGAATGCCTGATATTATCTTGCCTTTGATATCCGACTCGATTTGGGGGAAAACACGGACTGGAGTCTGTAACAATGTGAAAATAGATGGAACCATGTTATTATTGGTGTAATGAGTTATGTATGCAGTGTTTGTGTATGATATGTAATTTGTACAATGTAGTCCAAATCTGGTTTAAGATACAGCATAATTCATATTATATGTACAAAATAAAGTGCAGCAAAAATCTCGAAATGTTTGGGGATGATGTTGAACTTGTCTAACGCCCTTTTATTTCATAATAGATGCACATATGTAAATGTATTTCATTTGGAAGATTACAATTATGATTAACGGAAAAATCAGAAAAGTTTCCTATTCAAATATTTGATACCGGTATGCTTTTGCGGATCCTTTACACAGGATCTGTAAAAGCATAACAAACATACAATTCATGGACAAGGAAAGCCTAAAATTTGCTCTATATTCTGAGAAAATGAATGTAGAGTACACAATACAATTCATGGAAACTGAAAGCCTAACATTTGCTCCATATCCTAAGAAAATGAATGTAGAGTACATGATAGAAAAACATGTGCATGGAAATGTGCAACTTGTTTTAAAAGAAAAAGGGCAGACAAACACAGAGGATATCAGCTGAGTCTTCATATGCCCAAGTCTCCATGGTGAAGTGTAGCACTAGGTTAGTCCTAATAGTGTACAACTCAAAGCATTTGCTGCTAATTCATTTCCACATGAAGCGATGACTTTCAATGTAGTTTTAACTATCTTTTATTAATATAGCAGATTAAAATCTGCTATATTAATAAAAGATTTTACAAAACAGTAAGAACCCCAGTCAAAACCAACTTTTCCCATTGTCACCACCGCAAGAGAGAATTATAATGGAGTGCTCATCATAAAAAGGGTGAAATAAGGCTCCGGAGATGACTGCGCTCTACCAATGAATAACTTCTCAGTTTGTAACAAACAATTCGGGGACATTTGATGATATTTTCAGTAATTTATTCAGTCTATCGGTACTTTTTCAAAGCAATATATACACGAGTTGTAATGTTTTTATGATCAAATCATTACTACAAAATGACACTTTTTCGAAACTAACCAACCTTAAATAACATTTGATGATATTTTCAGTAATTTATTCAGTCTATCGGTACTTTTTCAAAGCAATATATATTTACACGAGTTGCAATGTTTTTATGATCAAATCATTACTACGAAATGACACTTTTTCGAAACTAACCAACTTTAAATAAAGAAACAATTACCGGTATTGAAAATAAAAGCATGATTTATTGAAAATAAATCTATGTTGTTGCTAGGCTGTGAAACCTGTCAGACTCACATGATTGTCTCATTTTTTACCATTTATATAATAAATTCCTCTTCATTTATTTATATGGAGTGGCACTTGAAATTATTTAGCTGCACTCCTATCAAATGTAATGTAACACTGATGCAGTACATACACTGCACTCTGTATTTTGCTACAAACAGTGATGAAAACAATTTTTGCAACAATTTGCAATTAGTCCAAAATGTAAAAATTAGGCAAAAATTTTGATTATCTAATACAGAATTTGTGTCACATGGCTATATTCTACTCAGGCAACAGAATGGTACTTTGATTTAGAATTGCAACTATCAAGCTAACTATGGCTATGCTTGCATACACACTCACGCAACATCGGTTCAGGCATGGTGTTATCTCCTAACTTAGCCAATAGTCCTATTTCCTATCTGTGCTTTCTTTAACCTATATAACTTTCTAGATCTGCATCATGGGATCTCCCGTCTTCAGGTGCACAAAGCAATATCACACTTATGAAACTGATCTGCTAATAACCCCTATCATGCAACAATGGCTATATTCTACTCTGGCAACAGAATGGACTTTGATTAGAATTTCAACTATCGAACTATCCAAGGGCTAATGCTTGCATGTATACACATTGCACTCACGCAACATCTGTTCAGGCTTGGTGAAATCTCCTAACTTAGACATTGGTCCCATTTTCTATCTGTGCTTTCTTTAACCTATATAACTTTCTAGATCTGCATCATGGGATCTCCCGTCTTCAGGTGCACAAAGCAATATCACATTTATGAAACTGATCGGCTAATAACCAGTATCATGCAACACTATTTATTACTCCGTCTTTCAG
Source organism: Ophiothrix spiculata (assembly GCA_000969725.1). NCBI lineage: Eukaryota > Metazoa > Echinodermata > Ophiuroidea > Amphilepidida > Ophiotrichidae > Ophiothrix > Ophiothrix spiculata. The sequence continues at coordinate 17,163 of JXSR01S043688.1, read as the reverse complement.
GATTATGTCCTCGATCAGTAATAGTTGTGTCTGTGCCTTTTGGATCGTTTCACACATAATGATTGTACTTCTCCTTACCTTCTTTTTACAAACTTACAGAGTGAATTTGGGTTCATATTTCATTTACAAATGTATAATAATTTGCAACTTCTGCTTTAGATTTTTTTAGTTTTGAACTAACCACATGTTAAGCTTTTATTGCTTTATAAAAGTAGAATCAAAATTTACATTGCAGACACTGTCTTTAATATTTTGCAGGCGAGTTATTAAAAGCTCTCCTGGTAATCTTAAGGAGAGCTGTAGGAGAGTGATTTAAAAAACTCCCCTGATTCAAATAAGGGGAGCGTTTTTGGAAATAACAATCTCAGTGTGTTATTGTAGACACATTCAGCTATACACAATTAAATAGAGACAGTACGTAACCATGAATGGGCTATTACACTGCCAGTAGTGCGTTTTACAGCCAAGTGCTTCTAGACTAGACAACTTCAAGAAGTACAATGTAAGAGCTAGTACCTTTAAGATACATGTAAAATTGCATTAATTCCCTGACGATGCAAAGCAATAGCGTCAACGAATAAAGTCCTCATTAATAATACTGTCGCAAAACATACTGCATAGCGCGATTACCGGCGATAGGTAATTACTGTACACAATACTTCGATCCAAAGACCTCAATGCGCATGCGTAGCTATCCACATCAAACAGAACGACGAAGTATCGTTTTGTCAAGCCGCCATTTTGTTTAAGCATGCTGGCTGGATTTTTGCCGTTCGCGGTACTGCTTTTGATTTCAAAGTTACTGACAAAATCAACATTATTAAATTCCAAAATTAAACAATGATTTTAAGGAGAACACATATTAGAACATTTTAGTGGAATTAAATGATCAAAACTTTCATGTAAGTATTGACAAAAGATCGCTTTAGTTGGTGCATTTATTCGGAAAAATTGAGCAAACCACGGACAGCGCTGTACGTGTTGTAATGGGTACCGGTAGAATATGCACTAGCAAGCACACTGCGTCTCGGGTCGTATTTTGCGGTGTAGAAACATGGCATTTTCGATCGTCATTTTTGGAAAAACAGCTTACATTTGATTAAATATGAGTTCACATTTAGATAAAATAAATATTAAATTTTTTGTCAATGATACTCACACCTTTGTCAGAATCGGAATTCTTGGTCAATTTGACGACTGAAAATGACCAAAAATGTACCTGGTTTTCAGCGATCGCAACGCACGTAAAATTTCTCATCAGAGCGGAAAAATATCACTGAAAAATGCTTTTCATTACCTTTTCATCACATTTGGCAAGTCTGACCCAAAGAAATAATGATTTTCAGAGACTTTCCCACTGTTTTAGAATGGTGTTCAGATTTAATGGAAAATTCAATTATCGTCACAAGATTCCATTGCCGATAAATATCAAGTCTGAAATGCTATCAATGTGGCGGTGCCTATCCAAGGTCACTGAAACCCCATGATTTCAATGTCCGTAGTTTGACTGTTTTACTCATGATACATGTGATATTACTCGAAATAAAAAAGTAAATGGGCATCAAATTCGTATTCTGACTGTATGCTGTCACCGCAGGCATGGCAGGGATTGCAATTTTCCCTGGAAACCATATTTTGAAAGGCCAAATATTCACCGTTTAATCCGTGCTCGATAAAAAAAAATATAACATTATCGCATATCGTAAGGTCATGAATATTGTTCACCGACCGCGCGATGTTCATATGTTGGCAAGAAGAATAAATTTCCGATGTTGATAGATCGGGGAGCAATCAAGATCTACAAACTGCACGTTGAATTTAATCAGTCTTGCAAGAAGAAAAAAATGCCAATGTTGATAGATCGTGGAGCAATCTAAATCGGCGGTTTCGGGGTTTTCAAAGCACAGACTCGGGCGATGATAACTCGATTGCGAATTTTATAATATGGCACATAAAAGCGAGGAGCGCGATAAATCGCGCTACCTGGAATAGATTAAGGCGCGCAGCAGCGCGCCATCGCGCTCACGCGCCTTAAAAGACAGTGTCTGCATTGAAGATTTCTTTAAATTACACTTATGTTGCTTTTCTAAGTAAATAGAAATCCCATTTTCCTCAATCTCCACCTTCTACACAACATACTATCAAAAAATTTCAAAATGTAAAAACAGAAAATACAATTTCTGTTCATATTTCAATATTGATATTTTTATATTTATACTTATGTAACAAATATTTCTAAAAAATAAATGTTGACATTTGAAGCAAAGTTTGAACTAGCCTAAAAGTAATATACTAACTTTATGCGGCTATCAAATGCATCCCCTGCCCTCCACTACCCGAACTTGACCAGGGCCGTAATATTGAAATTTGTAACGGCCCCGTTACAGCCCCGGGTACAGCCCAGCAAGGCGGGGACATTTTTCTGTTACGGCCCCGGTCAGTCCCCGCTCCTTGACCCTGGGCACATGGCATGAGAACCGGGGTATGTCCAGCCAAACTGTTGTGACTATGGATTCTACTTTGCTCTGACAAAATATTTATGTTTGTATGACTTGCATTTTGCTGAGTTTATAATTATGAGTCAGATTCAGTTCCAGTCCTGAAAACAACATGAATATAATTACACATATTTTCCTGGCCCATTTTAGTGGCAAAACATCCCTGCATACGCCCTGGGTATGCGGGGACATAGTTTTCTATCAATCCCTGGTCAGATCCCCGCCTACTTCCCTGCTATGCCCGGGTACCGGGGGGCCGGGGATGCATTTGATAGCCGCATTAGTTGAAAACACTACTAGACCATCATGCTTAAGTCTAGAGCTGTGTGTTAAAAACCTATGATTTTATTTTAAACTCAACATTCCATTCATTATTTATAAAAGCTTATTGTTGAAGTGGTTTGGTAGGTAAACAATTATCAAAAGGTGGCCTTTCAAATGGGAATACCATTGTCTTCTGATCTTAGGGTGAACATGTTCTCCCTTCATCATTGTGTTTGCCATCCATGCCATTTACTTAGAACTAAATTTACACAATTGGCAAATTGTATCTAGAAATACTCTTTAAAATAAAAATAATATTTACAAAAAACAACAATAATACACTCAATAGAATAAAGTAGATTCAGGGCATCTGATGTTTCAATCTTATTAAAGTCCAACTACAAAACTTTTTATTTCCTAGATTTAAACTTTGTACAATCCTGGTGAATTAATTTGAGGACATGGCTCTAGAAGAAACATGTTATGGTTTGAGGTTTTGCTTTGAAATTGAAACTACAAAAATATCTAACCATCTCATATTAATTACAACATGTACACAACAAATTAAGACTAACTAAACTTTACAATCACATTACAAGTCCATCAAGACCCATTTCACAAAGTTTCTTGACCAACGTGCTAGTAGTCTGAACAGCTTTCGGTTTAGGCAGACAAAATCTATCCGTAAAAGCACGAAAAGTGCACAAATCAGAATAACTGGTGTCTAAGATCTGCTGCATTTCATCGCAAGGTGGTTTCTTGATGAACGAAACGCCCCCATTCTGTGATACTACAATCACTCCTATGTTGGACTGCTCTAACTGCATGGCAGCATTGGTATACTTTTGCTTTGTTATAGAACGCAGATGTTTTGGACCTAATCGCTTGAAGGCACGGTAGGAGTTAACAGGTGATGCGCTGAGAAGTATGGCAGACATTATGTCCCGTTTTTCTGGTAATCTCATTTCTGTATTGTACACCCTGGTTACCTTTCCTCCCGTATAACCTCCTCCCATGTAACCCTGCAGTAAAATAAAAATCAGATGAAGCATATTAAAGGTATACCTTCAGATCATGACATCATAATACACACGACTGCAACCATTTTGATGGTATTAAAAGAATTTCTAAAGTGGTAAAATAACTTGCTGTTTTTGTACAAACAAATCATTTTTCCATACACAACTGTTATAGCAAATAAAATGAACATGCAAAGTTAGTAATTAGCGAGCAAATTATGGGTTGCAATTACTAAATCTAATGGTATACCTTCAAAACTCATCTGATTTTTCTTATTTGGTGCCACTATGTTCAAAATATATTGGCTGAAAATGCAATGCTTATTCCTACTCGTATCAGTCTTGACCTGTCCCTTCTTTATCTTTAGAAGTTACTTTCCCTCTTTTTGTAGTCAGTTTCATTTTAAGAATCCCGCCTGTGAAAGAAAATGTGCAATTTTAACTCAAGTATTTTTTCTGAGAAAAGTCTTCATGTTGTATACTCCAGCGCTACTAACAGGCATCATAACTTATTATTCATGACGTGAACTGTGGCCAAGCATACTCCTGTCTCAACTAGCCATATGTGAAGGTTGCTTTCAATTTGTGTCATCAATTTTCTGTATGGTACTTGTACAATTTTGACTAGTTGCAATACATGTCTATAAAGTGTTATTTATCCTGGTGTGTCAGTTACATTTGATAAAACACTTTTACGTATTTATTCCACATTTAGTCACTATATGCATCAGACAGAATATGCCAGAACAAAGATTGATGACTACATATTACATATTTTATGTTATTTATCAAGACTGTAAATCTAATTACTATAGTCTGTGATGTGACAGATGTGACGTCATCTTTAACATCTGATGACGTCACATCCAACTAGAATCAAGGTGGACATCACAACCCAGCTGAAGGGTGATGGTTCCATCCGCAAAGTCTGTTTCTCAGAGTAAGTTAACATCTGGTTGTCTAGATTTAAATATATCATTGAACTAGGGCAAGAAACTTTACTCTAATTGCTCTGTGGTTCGGAAGTCACGTAAAACCGTGTATACCTGGTGGTGAGTCTAACGAGTCGAATACTTTGTAAAACATGCAAGGTAGTAGTTTCAAGAATTTCATCAGACAATGATGAAGTTTCATTAAACATAAATGATATTTTCAAGGCATGATATAATTCCCAAGGACTAATTTTTAGGTTTGGCAGCTTGCTCCTGAGTTACATATCCTGCTTTAACAAGAAACTGGAAAACTTTTGCTCCCAAAGAACGGACAGGAACTGGGTACATAAATCGCTTTCTGTAAGTCTCCTCTGTATATCCTACAGCGGTAAATTTGCTTTTCGGAATAACATCTGGATTGTGTTTCACAAAAACTTGGCGTGCCTCACTGCGGTACTTTATTTTCACAGATACCAGCTTTCCGAAATCAGACATTGATGCAGCAGCATGTATAAATTCTTCATAAGTGATGCTACGAATTGAATGCAGTGCATATTGGTGAACGCATCGTATCGAAACAACTGGCCCCGGGCAATGAAGAATCCCAGTTTTCACGGCGTTTGGTGTAGGCTGGAATGGCAAGAAACAGAGACAAGCTTAAGTTTTTGTGACATTTAAAAGTATATTGCCTGATTTTTGCCAGAAACAAGCTTAAGTTTTTGTGATAGTTATTAAAGGCATATTGCCTGATTTTTCAAAAATGTAGTTGTTAGTTTCATATAATTAGAGATCATCACTACAGAGATTTCAATTTAAAATTTCGGCTGAATGGGTCCACTAATTTGATTTTATGAGTAACTTAGTATTTCACAGTTGCCTATACGTCCTTGTGTAATATAATACGGTTACCATAATTAGACATGTTTCAAGAACACATTTCAGTCACAAAATTTTACTTGGGTTATGAGTAAAACATAAGTGATAATTTGATAATCAAAAACTTTGGAAAAAACTGAAGCCATCACCACATTTACCACCAACTTTAAATTCCATCAAAGCACATAATTTTACACAAGGTCCATGCCTACACTATAATTATGCTGTGTCTTTATTGCTTGTTCAATATTTTGCAAGTATAATCTTGTAACTGCAAATTTAAAATTCCATGTCTATTTAAATGTCCTGCAAGTATATGCTGCTAATTGTTTTTTAATTCGAGTCTTGCCATATAATCCAAATTTCAGTTTTTTCTACATTTGCAGATGCACGTTATTTTCGTAGACACTATTGCAGCAGGTGTTGCAAAATGACATAGCTAAAGAGTAGTTCCATCCTTTTTGGGGGGTTTGGTAGCTTGCTCTTGCGTTACATATCCCTCTCTGATGAGAAACTCAACCGTTTTCCCTCCTAATGCAGGTACTGGTATTGGGCACTTATATCGCTTCCGATATAATTCCTCCGAATAATCAATATCCACAAATCTGCCACTGGGAATACTATCCGGATGGTTCTTGATAAATACTTGGCGTTTTTCTTTGCGATTGTTCTCATACATCGACACCAGATTTCCAAAAGCAGTCATGGATGAAGCGGTTTGTAAAAATTCCTCGTACGTGATGCTACGAAAAGAATGTGCATACTGATGAACGCAGCGAAGAGAGACAACAGGACCTGGACAATGAAGGATTCTGGTCATCAACACGTTTGGTGTATAGACTGTCTTCAACACGTTTGCTGTGAACTGCAAGAGGCAAGATATAAAACAGACAGTCTTAAAATGTACCATATGCTTTATTTTGCATTCTTTCCACTATTCAAAATCATCAGACATTAAAATATAAGGCATCAGCATCAGAAGGATCTCTTTATGTCAAAAACATGTTTTTTGAAATGATAGGCGTACGTGTACAACAATAAGTAATAACAAGATTTACAAGCATGTAGAGAGTAATCAGATGCAGTGTGATATGATCTAAATAAATGAAATCCTCCAGTTGATTATAGAGACAAAGAGTACTTTGTGTAGCTCTTCCTGTTCATAATAATCATGGATAAATGCTGTAAAGTGTTAAAAGTAACCTTCAAGAGTGATACCTCAACCTAGAAGACCTGTCAGTTTGTTACATTTCCTAATGACAATCAATGGTGCTAGAGAAGGAGTAAAGAACAGTGATGTATTGATTATGTTATTCAGTTGCAGTTGTGGAGCACTGTGGGACAGTGGTTATAGAATTGGACTCATAAATAAGAGGTGGTTGGTTCAAGCCCTACAACCACAGTGTGGAGTCCTTGAACAAGATTCTTTAGCCACATTGTTCCTCCACACCCCCATATGTGATAGAAATGGGGAAAATGTCTAGAAAGGTAAATCAGACTCATTTGTGTAGGAGTGGCATACTACCAGGAAAAGATACACAGTACTGTGGAATCTGTCCTAAACGCTAAAGAAATGTAGATGAGCACCACAGCAATTACCAATTAAACTTTGGTTTTGACTTTACCCAATCAGTTGACAATAAAGGTTTTTGTGTTGGCATCTGATAATGATATTATGCATATTTAATTTCCTTTAGTGCAGTGATTCCTTTGAACAAAGATTTTTTCCGTAAATGCTCTTTGGATGTACACGAAAATGGAAAAAAAACCCAACAACAACAAAACCCACACATTTCCCCTGACTGAAGTATGTGGATCTAAGATTTCCCAATGGGAAGCATCTTGAATTGAGCAATCATACCAATGACTTTGGAATAAGCAAAACAATATTGAGAGAAAAGAGGATATGGATCATCATGGATATGGGAAAAATGTTTTGAGCAATGAATGCTAATGATGGATATGATGAAAGATTGGTACTGGTAGAACAAAAAGAGCTTGCATTTGATTTTTAATCGCATTCAAGAGCAATTTTCAATCTCTAATAGTAAATGAATGACCTCACAAGCTACGTCACTACAATCAAGACTCTCTGCAAAGGTATCTATTTATTCATCAAAATGATTCCAAGAATAATCTACAATTGAACAGTATAATTACCAAAAATATGTAACATTTTTTAAATAGAAATTTATGTTCCTTTTCAAAGTAGAGAATATCTGATCACATATGCGTATTCTCACTGTTTGCACCATTCAGTATGAAAAAAGGGTGTGTTTCTCTGTGTTCACCGATGCAAATGTTTATTTCACTTTATCCTGATATGCAATTTGTTCTTCAGTAACAAGGCCTACTGTCAAAAGTTTTCTTCTTATAAAGTCTGACACTTTTATCGGTAATGGAGAGCAGTATTTCTCCCTGTACAAATGAAAAGGACAGAGATCTGGTTTAGCTCTCAGAATATTAACAACCAAGCTAGGAGCCTTTTTGATCAGAATTGCTATGGGATGTCCTGACCGTTCAATGGTATATATATCAGCAAGATGATCCGTTTGCAGACTGAAGCATGCTTGATGATATAATTCTCGCGATAGCTGGCGTATTTGACGTGGTCCAGAATATGTTGCAGCGCCGAAGGTGCAGACAGGGCCAGGAGTCCGTAACAGAGCAGACTTAATTGTTTTAAGATCAATATGTTGTGGCAACTCCTGAAAACAGAACACAGAAAATGAGGCTTTCATTTATCCAAAATTCAATGATTTGCACATGCTAAAATATTAATTGCTGGGAATCCGAGAATCCAGGAGTAATTTCTTTGTCATCAGCAAACTTTGGTGCACATTTAGCTATTGATTCATTTTTGTATCACTTTTGCACAGAGAGCGGTAAACTATATCATCAATACTATAGCTTTGTTATGGAAGTCAAAATTTGGCAAAACATTCTGGGTGTCAAACTCTATACAAGCTAGATACAGAATAATCTGTCACTTAATAAATTTGTTTATCTATGTATCCAATAAATGCTATCACTACTCTATAGCGAAAGGAATCATCTTTATCTGTAACGTCATTATATTTGAGTACATTTTACAAAATGCCGAAGGAGAACTACAGCGTCTGACATAGGTGGTCAAGGAAATATCACAAGGAAAATAATAATTAAAACAATATCTCTTACAGAGCCTAAATACAAATACTTAATCATGCAACTTGTGTCAAGTCTAGTATGACGGACAAGAACACGTTCAATATTGGGCAACAATTTCTACGTCAGGCACCACTTTTTACATCATAAGTGGCGATTTGTCTATGGTCACAAGTCAGAAACTGGTCCTCTTTTTTGTTTCACACCAAAATACTGAGAAAACCATGTCAATTTGCATTCAACGGATTGTAACTTTTATTCTGTAGACTTAAACCCCATAAAACTATATATTGCAGGAAAGCTTACATTCCAAGGATTCTAATTCTCATAAAATAAT
>JXSR01S043680.1:44144-60597 GCA_000969725.1 Ophiothrix spiculata | reverse complement strand
AAATAACAGGTTGAGTGGTTTTGTTTTATGGTTCAGATTAATTGGACACACTGCTAATTTACCGAATACGTTATGATAATTATTAAATTGATTTTTACATGTAGTTTTAATTGCTAATTTTTTGTAGCATTGGTCTGGTTTAACGAGAAACGTGGCGTCTATTATATTCGGCTCTCTACTATGTGTTTAGTATCTTAAGAGCACGGTTTCAGAATTTTTCTTCACTGTCTTTCTATGACAAAGGTGCAATTGTTTTATCCAATACTGTTTAATCATTTTGAAAACGATATCAAATTGACATTGAACTGATACGTTTGTGTTTATTTATTTTCTGTGATGTTAGAAGTGCAATATTTTAACTGAGTACATCTACAATTCTGTTGATGGCAAGAAAGGCCTATATCATGTGTTTTTTATTAAACAACTTTAACACTTAAGTGGTCAAGGGGGGGGGGATCCACGTCAGCGCAAAAACGCGAAGTAATTTTTCATCGCCCTTCTATGTGTTTGTCTAACTTTACCATACCCTTCACCTGGTGGCAAAAAAATTAAATCGATCCACCCCTTCCCATGCTAATATTAAAGCATAAATAAGCATTTTCGAGGGTGCTCTTCAAATTTGAAAATCTCCAACTTTTATTGAAAAATTCAAATTTTTTGTTTTGGCCGCCATTTTGAAACGGTTTGTCGGATTTTCAATTTTTTTCTTTGTTTTAGTTCTTTTTAAGTACATTACCTGTGACTAGAGTTTCAATGTAAAATTTCTTCGCGAAAGCGCTTTTTCGGTGTTTGGTCCATATGGACACCCCCATCCCCCTTGACCACTAACGGGCATCTGGAGGACCTTGACCACTTAAGTGTTAACCCTTGTTAACTCCAAGGTTAAGTTTCCCCGTTGCATAAAAACGTATAAAGTCGACCCTATGTATTTAAATAATCTCTTTTACATCCTTTGCGGTCATTTTGATGAAAGTAATGGAGGGGTACCACTTAAGGTGAGGGTAGGGTAAGTCGCCAAAGTTGGGTGTGGGAGGTTGTTGCAACCCAACGATATTTTTGGACATAAAATGCTATTTTGAAAAATATCTTAATGCTATGTTAGAATCATCATTACCCTTCTACATTGATCAACAAACGACGAAAATCCGATATTTAGAACTTTTTGGCTAAATTTTGATGGCCATATTTGTCAAAATCACGAATCTCCGATCCGAAAGCATACTTTCAATATGACCTCATAATTACGTAACGTCTTGGTCGATTTTGATGATCTTAGTATCGTTGGATCGGGGAGACCATACCTATCTGGTTACAAGACCAAGTTCATAGGAAGTTCGGTTCCAAAAAATTAGGGGGTACACCTCCAACAACCAACCCCACCCCATTCCATCCCATCCCTTGGTTAGACGTGTTAAGGCGGTATTACGCATGCATATTTTCAAGCGTGCGTTTTCTCACGTACTGAATAGGCGTAAGAAAAGGTATGCGTAAAACGCCTGAGAATATGCATGTGGACTATGGCCTTTACAAATATGTGACCCGTCATATCGAAAGGTACCTTAAGGTCGGCAAAATCAAAATTGATTTTTGGTCTCATATGAAAGCTGAGATTTTTAAGCTTTAAAATGACACCTTGATTTTGGTTATTGGATGTTCAGTTGCGAAGTTACACCCAAATTGGTAAAATGCATCGGGCTGATTCGGAAAACTATAGTTCTGAGAAAATCGAGTTTAAAGTTTTTGTACTTTTGAGGATTTTTAGGTTAGTTTTTAATACATTTTTCTTATGTTTTGGATGTTGGAACCTGATTAATATGATAGAATACACTTCAACATGTTCAATGATAACCTTTCTGGTGAAATTAGAAATTCGACCTTGGACGTGATTTTTGACTATGCTTAGCTTCAATGGCCCGTATCTCGTAATGTACTATGCTGGTATTAAGGTACCTTTCGATATGACGATCCACATATGGCTTGGTTAGACGAGGGTTAACAGTGAAATATGTCGATTTTCATTTATTATGTACTTTTCAGTCTGAAACCATTGGAACTCTGTGCTCTTATACGCTTAGAAGCCCACCCTACACCCAGGAGCCGCTCGAAGAAAAGTGGTACGCATGCTCGTTAGTGGCGCAGTGGTTAGAGCATTGGATTCGTAATCGAGAGGTTGTGGGTTCAAGCCCCGGCCCGGTCACTGCAGTGTTGAGTCCTTGAGCAAGATTCTTTGTCCACATTGTTTCTCCCCACCCAGGTGACAGAAATGGGTACCAGTATGTAAAAAGTACTGGGAACTGAAATCAGACTCGTTTTTGCGGGAGGAGTGGCGTACCCCCCACAGACATACACAGAAGTGGAGTCTGGCCTAAACGTTAAGGAAATGGATATGGGCACCACGGCCGTTAGCAAACAAGCTTCGGTTTCGACTTTACCTTTTACCTTACTTCAAAATCGGGCCCTAAATGTCGAAATCATGTACAGCAAATTCAACCCTTAATGTTGTAAAATTTTCAAAAATATACCCCTAAATGTCGTAATACACTAAAATTGACCCTAAGGTCCGTATGCAAGAGGTTTAAGACTTTAATAGACCGGGTTTAAAGTTAGACAGGGTCTAAGTCAAAATTACTACTGCCATAAAAGAACCTTTTGAAGTATTTTTGAAATGCAAAAGCTTTAAAATATGGAAGATCCAACCAAAAAGTTTACAGACAACTCAAAATATAACAACATTGGTTGAAGAAAATATATTTAGCTGTAATACAAAATTTGACTTAAACCAGGTCTAACTTTAAACCTGGTCTAACTCTTAAACCTCGTTTGTGCATACGGACCTTAATGTCCTAATTGACATTTGACCCATTAATGTTTGGTTGAATGGACCCTCAACGGCGTAACGCTCTATTTTCTGCCATAAACAACAAGAATAATACTATAGTACATTGGAAGCTTTTCTGTAATTTTCCTTAGAATATTAGAATAGCTGGCGAAAAAGGATCACAGGATCCGGGGGAGGTACTTTATGTTGGGACATATGCCGCAAATTCGGGAAGCAAAATCAGGCTTTCTGGTATATCAGTCGGTCCTTTTTCTTCGCAAAATGTGTTATTTTGATGGGTTCTCTTGTCATTTTTTTTAAATTATGACAATTCTTCTCAAGTTTCTAAAAACCTTGAGAATTTTGCCAGAAAAAAATGTGGGTTTTGATTAAGTGTGACTCAAAATTTGTAAAATTTGGGTCCCTTTTGAATACCCCACCATCACCATCCGGGACAGGATCACATGATGTGAAAGAGGAGAAAAAGGAATTAGTGGGGCACTGAAAACTCACAGGTTACCCGATTGCTTTTTAAATAAGGAATTATTGATCCATATAGTTTAATCACAGCTTATCACAGAGATCACCTCTATGACAATTTAGACTTTTGGCCAATAAGAATCCCTAAGAGACATATATGTTACAAATCTCAAAATGGTTCTTGTCAATTTGTATGCATCTATGAGAAAGAGGAGAAAATGTGTCCGACATGAATAATTATTACAACTCAATAGCCTATGAATAGCCTATGGAGATTTCTAAAATATCATCACAAGAACACAAATAATCAGAATCAAGTGAAATTTTACAGTATACATTTATACATATAACTAGGTAAATGAGAGGCATCAGCTATGACAGTATGTTTACATTTAATGTTATGCGCCCTACAAGTATCCTCATCCTTTTATTTAGCGATATGCGCCCTTCATGTGTTTTCTCCTCAAACACTTTCCACGATTTGTCAGTCGACAGCCTCATCATTTATGCATATATTCATATGCGTATTTGGTGCATCAGGTAAAATGTTTTACCAGCCATATTCTTGCAGATATTGTAAACTATTATTTGCAGATTTTGATCGTTTTAGAAACCATACAAAACGACATCAAACGTTACATAAACGTCAGTATGAACAAATGATCCATTTTGCCAAAAAATACAACAATACGCAGCTAATTGGTCATGAAAGGGAGCACACGAAAGAGAAAACTTATCAATGTAATTATTGTAGCAAGTGTTTCTCAAGTCCAAGAAGCAAGACTAGACACGAGAGGATACATACCAAAGAGAAGTTGTATCAATGTAATTTCTGCGAAAAATGCTTCTCATCTAAACAGCATATGGAAATCCATGAGAGGATACATACCAAAGAGAAGCCCTATACGTGTAACTACTGCAGTAAATGTTTCTCCAATACAAGTTGCAGAGTGCGCCATGAGAGGACACATACCAAAGAGAAGCCCTATAAGTGTAACTACTGCAGCAACTGGTTCTCCCATATAGGTAACAGGGTGCGCCATGAGAGGACACATACCAAAGAGAAATCTTATAGGTGTAACTACTGCAGCAAATGTTTCTCCCATACAAGTTGCAGGGTGCGCCATGAGAGGACACATACCAAAAAGAAACCTTATAAGTGTAACTACTGCAGCAAATGTTTCTCCCATACAAGTTACAGGGTGCGTCATGAGAGGACACATACCAAAAAGAAACCTTATAAGTGTAACTACTGCAGCAAGTGTTTCTCCCTTACAAGTTACAGGGTGCGCCATGAAAGGACACATACCAAAGAGAAACCTTATAAGTGTAACTACTGCAGCAAATGTTTCTCTCAGACAGGAAGCAGGGTGCGCCATGAGAGGACACATACCAAAGAGGAGCCGTATAACTGTAACTACTTTCTCACGTGCAAGTAGTAGGGTAAAGCATGAAAGGACACATACCAAAGAGAAACCGTATAAGTGTAACTACTGCAACAAATGTTTTTCAGAGGCAGGTAGCAGGTTATATCATGAGAGGACACAACCTAAAGAGAAACCCTATAAGTGTAACTACTGCAGCAAATGTTTCTCACATGCAAATAACAGGAGAGTCCATGAGAGAACACATATTAAAGAGAAACCTTATCAGTGTAACTACTGCAGCAAATGTTTCTCGCATACAAATAGCAAGAGAGTCCATGAGAGAACACATACTAAAGAGAAACCCTATAAGTGTAACTACTGCTGCAAATGTTTTTTAACTTCAGATAACACATTGCGCCATGAGAGGACACATACTAAAGAGAAACCGTATAAGTGTAACTACTGCAACAAAAGTTTCTCACAGACAGGTAGCAGGTTACGCCATGAAAGGACACACACTAAAGATTAAATATAAACTTTATGGGTGATTTCAAAGTAACGTTTGTCACCGAAAAAATGAAAAATTTTCACTTTTAAATGGCCACAGAACCTAGACATTATATCAATGAGTTTGTTGTTGATATGGTGCTCACAGCAGCTAGAGGGATCAAGATATGCAGGCAGCAGGTGTTCAAAGATTAAAGTAATTGTTAAAATACTGAGTAACGTTTGTGACATCACTCGGAAATGATTTTTTGCTCCAAATGATTTCGAAGTAAGAATTCTCTGACATGTTAGCGAATTTTGTAATAGTTAATAAATTGGTAGGAAATTCTATTGTCGGGATTTCTTTTTATACAATGTTTTGTTTTGTAACGTCTGGTAACGTTTGTGACATTTTGGTGTAACTTTTTGGTAACGTTTGTGACATTTTTGAATTAAAACATGTGCTCATCCATGCACGGATAGAAAAAAAAAAATTTTGATTAGAAAATACTTTTCGCGTACCGAGTAACAAACGTACATGTATGACTGAAAAAACTGCTCATATGGTCTACTAAAAAAGCTTATTGCTTGAAATGAAAAAAAAAGGTTTAGTTTTCACTGGAATGACTCCGAATGAGCCTTATGAATGTAATTATTGTGATAAACGTTTCGCGGTAACAAGGTACAAAATGTACGCCACGAGAGAACACATACTAAAGAGTAACCTTATCGGTAAACATATGGTTAAATAATTGTGACAAATGTGTCTCCGATGCAAGTGCGAGGGTATGCCATAAGAGGACACATACCAAAGAGAAACCATATAAGTGTAACTACTACAACAAATGGTTCTCGGGTACAAGTAGCAGGGTAAAGCATGAGAGGATACATACCAAAGAGAAACCCTATTGCAGCAAAAGTTTCTCGCAGACAGGTAGCAAAAAAATCCATGATAGGACACATACCAAAGAGAAACCTTACCAATGTAGTTACTGTAACAAAAGTTTTTCACAAACAGGTAGCAAAATTGGGGTCCGCTCGTCAGTCCGACGACTCGCTAGTCCGAAGGCTCGCTAGTCCGAAACGTTATAGAATAGGAAAAATATTACCTTGAAAAAGGCTCGCTAGTCCGAAAAAACAGCTCGCCAGTCCGACAGCTCGCTAGTCCGAATACGAAAGTAGGCTCGCTAGTCCGAATATAAAAAACAGCTCGCTAGTCCGAAAATTGAAAAACAGCTCGCTAGTCCGAATATAAAAAACAGCTCGCTAGTCCGAAAATTGAAAAACAGCTCGCTAGTCCGAGTTTTAAAAACGGCTCGCTAGTCCGAATTTTAAAATAGGCTCGCTAGTCCGAATTTGAAAAACAGCTCGCCAGTCCGAATTTAAAAAACGGCTCGCTAGCGAGCTGTTTTTAAAATTCGGACTAGCGAGCCTATTTTTAAATTCGGACTAGCGAGCTGTTTTTTAAATTCGGACTGGCGAGCTGTTTTTAAAATTCGGACTTAGAGAGCCTATTTCAAAATTCGGACTAGCGAGCCTATTTTAAAATTCGGATTAGCGAGTCTGTTTTGAAAGTCGGACTGGCGAGCTGTTTTTAAAATTCGGACTAGCGAGCTGTCGGACTAGCGAGCCGTCGGACTAGCGAGTTGTCGGACTAGCGAGCTGTCCCCGCAAAATTGCTCATGAGAGGACACATACCAAAAAGAGAACATTAAGTGTAACTATTGCAGCAAATGTTTCTTGCAGGCAAGAAGCAAGAGAGACCATGAGAGGACACATACTTAACCTTATCAATGTAATTATTGTGACAAATGTTTCTCTGATTCAAGTACAAGGATACGCCATGAGAGGACACACCAAAGAGAACATGTTTCTCAAGTAGACAACAGGTGAAAGCCCATGAGAAAACACAGAAACCGTATAAGTGTAACTACTGCACTACTGCAGCAAATGTTTCTCACAGGCAGGTGGCAGGAAAAACCAGGGACGTCGGAACCGTATGGGCCAAGTGATGTGGGCTTTGGCCGCACCACTTTTCGGCCAGAAAAATAAATATTCAAAAATATAAATTAATTTAGTGTGTTTAATTATCGTCTAACATAAACAAATACAACATAGTAGTATATTCGTTTTTAGTAATGACTGACTTCTTGGGCTTAGTTGTTTACTTACAAATGGGCAACAGGCTGCACCACTTTTACCAGTGGCCCACTGTGGCCGCACGACTTCTATTTTCCTTCCGACGCCCTTGGTTTCTCGTGTGTAAATAGCGGGATTTGCCGTAAGAGGATACATACCAAAGAAAAACTATATATAAGTGTGAATACTGCAGCAAATGCTTCTCACATGTAAATAGCAGGGTGTGCCATTTGAGGACACATATCAAAGAGAAACCGTTTTAGTGTAACTACTGCAGCAAATATTTCTCGGATTTAGGTACCAAGGTATGTCATGAGAGGGCACAAACCATATAAATTGCGACAAATATTTCCCATAGACAAATAGCAGTATTAAACACGAGAGGTCCGGAAAATCTTGAAACGAAGCCTAATAAATAAATTTTCAACGAATGCTTCATTATGGAAACATCTCACAGGGAAATTCATGAATCCCGTACCAAAGAACAATAACAAATTTGAAATGTTAATTGGTGAGTTGAACTTGCACGTGTTCTCGTTTAATTCTTTGTGAAACATGTTAAACTTGTATTTGTTTGATCAAATAATGTAATCTGCACTTAACCTGATTGTAAATAAATATTCTGCATCATTTTTGATTATGACAAGTCTAAAACTAGAACATTTTTGTGAGGGACAATTATAGCAGATGATACAAAATATAAAGATCTGAGTTGCAATCTAGTGAGACAAACAGTGGAGTCAAGAGTGAGCCTAACTCATATGAGCTTGGTCGCACTATACGTCTGGGGTTGTGCATTTGCGATCAGGAATGCATCGAGGTCTTGAAAACTTCACTGATGCATGACAAAAAGCGATGCTCGATGTCTTAAAGGTGTAGGTTCCTATTTTAGGATGTGTATAATTTACTTTTAACTGGGTGACTTTGACCTCTAAAATGCATTGTGCAAGCTTGTTTCTTGTTTTCTCCTGAGAGGCAAAAAGTATGCAACCATTGGGATGTTATTATGTAAATACAAGAGAAATCGAAAATAAGTATACCAATTAATTTTACATTTTCTGTTATATCTTCGACACTATAAAGAATTTTGAGGTGAAATTTAGGATTTGTAATCAGGAAAATATGGGCTTTCATTTAGCATCAAAAATATACTACTTCCGGCCAGTTGAGCTCTGGGGGATGAGAATGTGATCGGAACCTTAAACATATCATGACGACGTCGAGGCGATGTTACGATGTATTTGCGAAGACCTAGGAGAGGTATTAAGACAATTTGAAATGCATCGCGAGGAGTCTAAAAATTTAAGTGGCAGCATAATGTCACTGATTTTTTTGCGGTGCAATGCCGACGCGTGTTTATGAAAAGATTTCGTTAAAGTATTGGCGATGCTCTCCTAATGTTGATGACGTCACGGCAGTGGTGTGACAGGTTCCACAGCACTAATTGGTATTCCTATTGTTTTACATGCAAATATCGTGTCTTTTTTACCCCAAAATTTAACATTTATGGTGTGACAATGCAATAAAACCATTGATTTTCTGAAAAACAATGATATTTACTATCATTTGACAAGCATTTGAAGTGGGGTTCAGCAGCTCGATTTTTCCCTACACTACCCTACATTTTTAACATGTTAAACGGCAGCTCGTGTTCTGGGTGATTTCTAGACCATTTTTGCGTCTCTCAATTTAGAGGGAAAATGACCAAATATGAGCTTATATTGGAGAAAAACTGAGATTTTTGCATCAATATTTGTTGACAGACATCCAAAGTAAATATCTAGAACAAAACTAAGCCACTCAACCCACATTTTAACTACTTTTGAGACACTTTAGTGCAACCGGTGTGTCGTGTAATGGCGGCCCGCATGTGCCATAGGGTGGTGCGGGGTAGATCAATTAGTGCTGTGGAATCGACAAG
The DNA here is from genome assembly GCA_000969725.1 of Ophiothrix spiculata. Lineage (NCBI taxonomy): Eukaryota > Metazoa > Echinodermata > Ophiuroidea > Amphilepidida > Ophiotrichidae > Ophiothrix > Ophiothrix spiculata. Next base: position 51,386 of record JXSR01S043680.1, on the reverse strand, counting down.
CCTTTTGTGACAGCTTGTGACGTTCTCATGCATTCAAGATGTAATATTCACAGTAAAGCCGCTGCAAATGCACCATAAACCAAAATATTTCCCAAATCTCCAAAAGAGCCTATACAACTGATTTCTTTTCTTTTCTTTTTTTCATCAGTGGTTTTTTTTTTTTTTTTTTTTTTTTTTTTTTTGGGGGGGGGGGGGGGTACAAAGTTGCAAAGTACAAGACTAGTAATCACCCAAAAAAAATAATAGCATTTAAAATCATTATGCTGCTCTTCTAATGCATTTTTTCATGCTTCAGGGATGGAGAAATAGTGGGACCAATCCATTCAATCTGACACTAGAATATGATTAGCTCCACTTCATCATTGTTCATGGAATGATATTTAACCAGTTGATTTATTTCAACTAAACTTGTAAAGTAAAACATACTTAGAGTGGTTATTTTGAACAAGAAATATTATTCCCTTTTTGATAAACTCACCAAAACAAGGGTTTTTGCAACAATTAGTTAAAGGTACATGGTCAGATTTATAAATTCTAATTTTCACTGTCAAATGAAAGATAACCACTTAATATGTTTCAATTTCAAATTTCAGTTAAATCGGCACAACCGTTTTGATTTTATAAGCAATTTTGTATTTTCCACTTCCCTATACTTTACTGTGTCGGTAATACTATGGTTACCATTATTTAGCACATTTTCACTTATATCTCCGAAATGCAACACATTTCAGCCGTAAAATTTCACATGGGTAATGAGAAAAATATGTGGAATATTTTGGTACCAAAATCTCAGAAAGTTTAAAAAAATGTTGACCCAATCGGACAGGGCTCCGTGACTTTGAATATTTAGAACCGGTCCAACTTCCTAGCCATTTTTTTGCTCTTTACTAATCATGCTAATGCCTTTAATTAATCACGCGCTGCATCGCTGCGTAATATATACGCGGGGAATTATGCAGACGCAGATAAGTCATCAACGCTGCATGTTTGATGGACTGTTACAATAAATGCAGGCTCTTAAAACTGTTAAGATCAGTTCTGGTATTAGGTGGTGAATTGTTATATTTGTTTCCATAGTTTAATTTCACGTTTGATCTCAAAACGTGCTAATTTTGGATCAAAATACATCATTTTTAGCCAATATTTTCAGGCGGTGGCGGACACGATAAATAGCATCCACTAGATTTAGGGACGAGGGATTTCTAGAATGCAAATTTAGGGTACGATTTACGTGTATTTCTATTGGGTCACGTGACTCACGTATTGAAGAAAAAATTCCAAAGATCATATTTTTATCTTTCCTCAAAAAAATACAAAAGTGTTCTTGTAGTAATCAACATAATTATGTCACTCTAAATCCGCTGGGGTTCACGCGTGAACCCCACTTTTTATGTATGTTATCATATTTTTTTACCGATTACGAAAATAATTTTAGTGATCATCCCGGAAGTAGTATTTTTCCACGAATCCCAACGGCTTCACGCCAGAGGCGGTATAGGACATGACGTCACCGGGGATCGGCTACGATACCGTATATACCGTCCGGCAACCAGTAACAGTTGCCACGACCACCCTCCTCTGAATATTTTGAGATTTCATTATTGGTGGCGCTATTCATTTTTTGAAATTAATTATTTGCATATTGCATAAATCAAATTTTTGGTGTGTAAATTTAACAAGAATAAAGTTTGTTTTGGTCTCCTTTACCTTATCTATGTGGCAAATATCAAAACTAAGGTTCAGAGAATCTTAAAACCTAGAAAATAGATATAGAAATATTCCCATCAATAATGTGCCTTTGGCTATAAATGGCTATACTTCAATGGTGATCAAACAGCGGTGGCATCAAAGTAATCACATTTTATTAAAAACTGTCTGTTTTTGTAATTTTTCTTGAAAACCAACAAAAATCTAACCCCGTTTTTGTATTTCAATATTTTGAAATACGCAAAAAGTGCTTTAATTTATAATATTATATTATATTATATTATATTATATCATGAATACAGTGATTTGAGCCGTGCTATAGTTTGTATTATGTTATATTATATTTTCTAGAGACAGGTCTCGAGACTTGCAATATAGGGTATGAAAATCGACATGGTGCTCTACAAGTCTCCCATAGGGTATCAACAGTTAGTGGCGTAGCCAGTTTTTTGAAAGTGGGTTGGAGGCACAATATGATTCAGCCGAACAGACAAATTTGTATTGACCATGCGAGCGGAGTGAACAAAGTGAGCGGAGCGAATAACGGGTAGGGTCCAGGGGCCCGCCTTAGGGCCCCTGGTGGGTGTCCAGGGGGGGCAAAGCCCCCGGAAGCTCCGGAGTTTTAACTTTTTGACACACCGCTGAAAGACTAATTGAAATATTTTTGGATTAATGTGGTTATAATCAGTTTATGCCAAAATGTTGAAAAATCATCTATATAAGTTACTTTTTGCAGAAACTGACATTGGCAGGCCGCTACGACCGCTCGAAACGATCGACTATTTATGCAGTATCGCCGCCCGACCTTCGGCAAGTCGGCTCAGCTTTACCGACGGGCGCTTTTTTAACCGACGACGGACGGGCAGTAAAGGGTGGGCCTCTAACTACGCCACTGGGTATCAAATTTGGCTTGTAAAGCTCTGATAGGGTATCAAACTGGTTGACTTAATGACAATGGTGCCTTAAATTGCCAATAAAAGTGCTTCAAATACATAGAAACACTTCTTAAAGGCCAATATAGTTTACCAGTCAAACTGAGCTGGTTACAGGAGAATACATCAAGGGTAAATTAGTGTTGACAAGTATTATAAATATAGCAAGTACACAACACACATGGGCGGACTGGCAACGGTGGCGTTTTGGCGATCGCCACATGGGCTGCTTGTTTTTGGGCCGCTCAGGGCCGGTTACTCACAAAGAAGAAAGAGGATTTACTTCAAAAATGGACTCCATCCGTTGCACGCTTCGCTGCCATGGTCGAAAAGGGCCGCTTTAATATTTTTTGCCACAGCCGGTTTGAGAACCCAGTCCGGCCCTGCTAGTACAGTCCCTAAAAACGTCTCGCTGGTCTGAATGTTATGTTTACTGCAAGGTTTTACCTACTTAGACCTATCAGAATATCACAATTTTTGGCGTACATATTAAATGGAGTCTTTAATTTATATTTAAAACTTTACTAGTGATTTCACGTCCATTATCAAGGTCAAAATGACGCCTAAAGACTACTTCGAAAAAGTTGACACTTTTTCGCCGAAACCTCATAATTTCATGATGTTCGAACAATTCGACTGATTTCAAATTTTGACAGATTGTAGGCTTGATACTTCTTATTGAATTACAAACAATATTTTATAAATATGCTGAGTTGATTTTGAATGATAATGTAACAAACCCGCGTTGTTTTGCCCGAAAATCCGGACTTGAATTACGACTCTGAGTTCGCCCTCTTTGAGCTGTGAATTGACTGTTTTAAGTATCTACATTATCTACATTTTGTCTGATATACGCATTCACATAATTTACTTACAAATTGAGCATTTCAATGAGGCAAACATTGCAATTTTTATGTAAACAAAAGAAAAATACGGCATTCTAATGTTTATGTTTTAGATTTTAGTTCACGATCTCAACGCTGCATTGATAGCTCAGCGGTAGATCCCTCGCTTCGTAATGCATGACTAACCCCTGCCATAATCCATGGTTCGAGTCCCCTCAAAGACAGTGGAAACTATTTATCTTTTCATGATTAAAAAAAAGTTAGAATTCACATTTTCCTGAGTAGATGGATTTCCTTTACCCTTAATCAACTTTGTCACAATATTTCTTTAGTAATCAAGCATATAAAGTGCAAATTATCTGCAGATTACATTTTGAAATTTAGTCTAATTGCACCTTTAACACATTTTAGAAGAAATAAAACAAAATAATGCCACTACAAATGATGGTTTAACTTTACAGCGTGAGTCAAAATGTAGTTGACCGAGATTCAAACCTGTATAACAAAAGAACTACAGATTATCAAAACAATTGTTATGCAGCTTGGAAATGTTGAAATAGCAATATCAATTATCAACAGTACAGCGTGAGTCAAAATGAAGTTGATCGAGATTCAATCCCGTATAACAAAAGAACTACTGATATTTAAAACAATTGTTAATTATCTTTAAATTGTGCAGACTCTTCTGCTTATTTTAAAAAAAGAATGAAGGAAGTCGGTAATTCCTAAGAGAAGTTATGCTTGGTTTAGTAAAAAAACCAATTTTCAAGCTGTTCACGGAATAAATAAGCAAACCAATTAAAAATGCAAAGTAAACCCTTGATTGAGCAGAGTAATTACTTGTTTATGAATACCCTACCCTTCCTTTGACTGATATTTAAACATTGAATCAAGGAGATTGGCCATTCATAGGAAAAGCTGTCCATAATATGCTGATCTTTAAATGAAAGGAAAACTTAAACAGAATCATGTAATAACAACTAGGAATTTGGTGCAGGAGTTTCAAAATTCAAATATCAACTAATTGTACGCATGAAACCAGTTTAGAACCTGCCTGACTCTAAATTTGTAAAGCTGGTCGTTGGTACTGGAAGTTGTACATCGTATGAAACCTTCTAACAAGGCAGTTCGTAATTGAAACCTAATTGAAAACACACAGGCCTTCAGAGGTTCAAAGACGTTTTGCAGAGCAAAGCTAAAGCAAATTGTAAGCCAGAATTGTTAAGTGCAAAAGAGGACCATGAGGATCTGAGACTTGGATTGTGAACAGAAATGACAGACCTCCAAACTGCATCAATCTTTGCCTAAAGAAGACAGGGTATTAGTAACAGATGACTGCACAGCTGAAGTACTTTGCATTTTGTTCGCTCATCAATTCTGTGGAAAGCTTGTAAAATGCATTTTTTTTTACTAAAACAGACATAACGTCTCCTAGGAATTACCGATTTCCTTCATTCTTTTTTATCAAAATAAGCAGAAGAGTCTGCACATTTCTAAGATGCGTAACAATAGTTTTAAATATCAGTAGTTATTTTGTTATACAGTTTTGAATCTCGGTGAACTTCATTTTGACTCACGCTGTATTACTAATACAGTTTACTCAAGAAGTAGATCTATTGCAATATCAGGCTCATCTGGTCCCTTGTCATCAAGTTCTGCTTCCATTTGCGCCTTGTAATGTGACCTTGAAATGACTTTGGATGACCTTGCATGACTTTTTTGAACATTTATGTCTTTGACCTTGAAAATTATCTTTTTACCTTGGATGATGACATTTTGACCTTGACTGACCTTGACCTTGAGCCTATGGACATATCTTGAGGTGGGGGCTATGTGTGGTGCGAGTATGGTCGAGATCGATGGATGGATCTCGGAGTTATGCGCATATACCCCAAACACAAAAACGTGCACCACATTTGTACGGAGAGACACACAGACACACACCCACCCCGACAGACCAAAGACTAACACATTGCGTATTATTATATAGATAAGAGTACTGATAAGACTCAAGAATCGTGGCGTCGTCAGAATGTTCACTTTTAGTTTACTCGTGCTACATGTTCCGCAGGGATGGGGGGGGGGGGGGGGGGGGGTAGAACGTGACTGTCATTTTATTTTGAAACTCCCATTCAAAAAAACTTGAATTTTAACTAAAGCTCGAAAATTTCATTTTATGCCCTTACTTAGTGTATAAACATATGCAGATTTCAAAACCGTTGGAGTTGGGACTTCAACCCCAGAAAACTAAAAAGATATTCTAAAGAACTAATATTCTTTGTAGTTACGCATTGAAATATACGGGCGATACCACGAATGAATACGGTATCAAATTTGAGTAAACAGTCAGGTAAACAGGCAATTTATTGCGCGGCCACCATCGTCTGCTTTTCCGTTGATATTTTAAGTACTCTGCCCTCATTCTTTAAATCAGCTTCGAATTCAATTATGTCTGCAAGTGGCGGTTCAAGCTTAACTTGCCACTAACTGAAAAAACGCAACAACCATGTATTTTGCTTGCTTTGAAGATTCAATCAAAATTTAGTACACAGCGCCTTACAGTTAATAACACAGACAGAAGCAAGGAATTTGCAAATGATGTATGGTTGGAAATGGTGATTACAGGGTCAACAAATTATTGCAGTATTTTGATTCTACTATATAAAAGCCAATTTTAACAACAAGGTATAGCATCAATACATACGTTTAAAACATACCCATCATACCAAAGATCAGCATGCATGCAAAATAAAATGTCCTAGATTTAGGCTTTGCTGAAGGTTTTAATGCTACAGTCCCTAAAAACGTCTCGCTCGTCTGAATGTCATGTTTACGGCAAGGTTTTACCTACTTACACCAGAATATCACAATTTTTGGCATACATATTGAAAAATACGGCATTAATGTTTATATTTTAGATTTTAGTTCACGATTTCAACGCTGCCTTGATAGCTCAGCGGTAGATCCCTCGCTTCGTAATGCATGACTAACCCCTGCCATAATCCATGACAGTAGAAAGTATTTATCTTTTCATGATTAAAAAATAGTTAGGGTTCACATTTTCCTAAGCAGATGGATTCCCTTTACCCTTAATCAACTTTGTCACAATATTTCTTTAGTAATCAAGCATACAAAGTGCAAATTATCTGCAGATTACATTTTGAAATTTAGTCTAATTGCACCTTTAACAAAGTTTAGAAGAAATAAAACAAAATAATGCCACTGCAAATGCTGGTTTCGCTTTATTACCAATACAGTTTACTCAAGGAGTAGATCTATTGCAATATCAGGCTCATCTGGTCCCTTGTCAGTAAGTTCTGCTTCCATTTGCGCCTTGTATTTCATTTGCCATGGAATCTGAGAAGAAGTAAACACAGTGACAGACGTGTGGTTATATACATGCAGTATAGAAAAGAAGGACTAAATATACTAGCATGTTCGTTGATCTTATGCTTTAGTAATGTTAGCTTAAAATAATAGGAGCTAAAAATATATTATGAATTGAAAAACGAAAACTTATGTATAGTAATTTGAGATATTCAATGTTTATGAAAATGTATTTTTTAAGAAAAGACTCTGACTTGTCTTCTCAGAAGGGCATTTAGAAATTAAAAACAAACCGAAAATAATCCAATTAGTGTGATTCCGTTTTTTCTTTAGATAACATTTGTGATGGCTCACCCTGAAAGGGGGGACTTTGAAGATGTTATCAATTTAGATTTTGCATTTCATCTGTTGCAGCATTTTCTAAGCTTTAA
>JXSR01S043680.1:23954-43348 GCA_000969725.1 Ophiothrix spiculata | reverse complement strand
CTTGGGCCGATTTACAAAGTTTTGGCAAGATTATATCATCTCCATATTATGCAATCGCGCTTTTTTTTCTTAAAATTTCTTAATTTTTTTTCAAAGCCTAATTTCAACACAGCAAAGTACATTATCTAAAAACTGCGCGCAAGAGTAACACGAAGCAAAACCGATATGCCCGCCATTTCCATAGTAACCATATTAGCATGTTTTCATTTTTTCATTACATGTATTGAATCAACTCTGTAACAGTTAAGTACTAAGTATTGCAAAACATCACCTTTGTCTTGCCAAATTTACCTTGATAATATTAGTTTATAAAACATTACATACAGTGTGTCTAAATAAAAATTGTGCAAGCTGAAAAGCGCCATCTGTGGCAAAACCAAACCAATAGTTTGAAAAAATGATATATAATTGGAAGAAAAAAAAGGGAAAAACTCCAAGCATTCAATCAAATGCCGCTTATTCTGATCAATTTACTTATTTCAGTTTCGATTATATGCAGAAGTGAACAATCACAATTGTGCAACTTTAATATATTAGGAAATAAAGCCGTGCATGAAAATCAAGGAGATGAATATGTTTGTCCTTGAACTTGAAAATCAACAACTGTGAAGTAGTTTTATCTGGTAATGTTAGACAATTTATTGTCTCCTCTTTCTATACTTACTAAAGTAATTACAATCGGTAAAGACAGTGCATTTTTATAACATCATGAAATATGACGGTTTAACAATTCTGCAAAATTACGAATTTCAGCAAAAATGAAAGATTTTCGACATTTTAGAGGATAATATGATACAATGTTGATTTCATGACTGTTAATTATGTTTGTCATTTGTTTAATTGAAACATATCAAATGTAAATATTACTAGTTTTAGCCTGGTTAACGAAAAACAGCATTTAACACATTGATTGTGTAAAAGAACAGGAGATAGAGGAAATTGGTTTTGTGCAGAATTATTTATCATGATTGATGACATTACAAATACGTAACACATCATCAGATTTAACACAATTTGGTATGTGTTCCTTGATACTAAATAACCCCATCTAAAATGTAATTGTTGTTAAAGCAATACTATAAGATTTTGTTCAAAAATGGTTTTGAGCAAAAACAGCCTAAAAGGAGGAATTTGACTACATAAAAGTATTTTCAAGTGTATTTTATCAAAAACTTGTTTCGCCACAGAAAAAAGGATAAAAAAGCCCGCTTGTGCTTTCCTATAATAATACACGAGGAATCAAATTCGGGATCCCGAATTTAATTCAACAAATGGCCATTTATTGACATCTTTAAAGTCTTTAAACAACAACAAAAAAGTAAGCTCATTTAAGCCAAATTGTTTGGAGGGTATTTATATCTACAAAAACCAATAAGCTAAAAAAAATAAAATATCATGGGTGACAGGGGCGCTTCATTTTAACACTTCATAGTATTGCTTAAATTTCAATAACAGGGATGAACTTCATATTTTCTTAATTAAAATGGTCAGTCCTCTTCCGTAAAAAGTGGCACAATTGTGATTTTTCACTTCTGCATTCAATTAGACATATCGGGACAATGAAATAAACAAATTGAACAGAATAAAAATACATTTGAAAGCTTGGAGCTTTTCCTTTACAATGATATGCCATTACAAACTAGCATTTTGGTTTTGTCTGCTTTTCAACTTGCACAATTATTATTAGGACACACTGTATATAATACATCATAACAAACATTCTAATGGCTGCAATGGTGATCAATAACGACTAAGCGGTAGGTTTTTTTTTTATTGAAGATGCTAATAGAGTAAATGGAGTAAATGCACAACATGCTTCTTGGAAAAAAATGGAATTTTATTAAATCTTTACGCAGTTGTTGGCCTTTGCCATATCCTGTTAAAGAAGAGAATTGTGCGTACCTCCTTTATTGCTTGCGATATGACCTGTCCAGCAAATGCCAATCCTTTCATCGAACAACCAGAGTCAAGGTTTAGTTATTTCCGTTTTCACAAGCCGAAATTTATTTTATTGGAAGTTTAATCTTCATCAGGTTTTATCATTGTTGAAAGTACCGTCAACATAGCTTCTTTACATAAATACACACCTCCTTAATGACGATTTTCTTACACTAAGGAAAAAAAAACTACTTCGAAAATGATTTTCATAAACCAATATTAATACAAATCCAATGAGCAGACTCATATTTTTTCGCTTTTACCACACCGAACAATCAAATAAGAAATCACGAGATTTATTATTATAAGTAATTTTAGAAAACAATTTTAATGTTATTCTTGTTTGTAGTAAAATTTCGTGTTCATGCAAAGAATACATGTAAAAAGGGAAAGAAAGTTTTTACGCTGTATTCTGAAACAAATTTATTTTTTAAACTGAAAAAGAAAAAAAACAAACATCGGAGGTATATTCATGATATCCTGATACACGGCGTAAACTATTCTTGATGTTGACCCATGCAGGAATCTGGGAAATCTCCCGAAGGATTGGTGAAGGATTGACCTTTGCGATGATCGGGAGGTATCACAAACATCAATACCTAACATTCCCATTTTGTGGATATTTTTACCAAAGTTGTTCATGAAAAACGACTGCAAATCCTCCTGAAGCTTTTGATCCCTTCCCCATGTTCCCCAGAATTATTCATGTCTGACCCTGTCGCCAGAATTATTTTCCGAACCAACGATTTGTCTCATCCGAACCTCTCCTCAGACAGATACATTGGCTACCATTCAAGTCTTGGATTGTTTACAAACTCATGTTGGTCACAATAAATTAAGTACACACCAAATAGGGCTAGGTTGAGATATGGAAATATAGGTTCGGTCTCGCTATTCCTCGTACCAAACTTGCTTTGGCGATAAAACTTTTTATGATATTGTTCCAAGATTATGGAACTCTCTACCAGTGTCTCTTCGCTCATGTTCTACCATCCATAAGTTTAGTAAGGGTCTCAAACTCCCTTTTCCCAAGTAGAAATTCCCTTTCTACCTCACAGACGCAGCATTTTTTGGTATTTTTAATTGACTCGTTTTTATTTTGTTATGTATGTTATTTCTTTCAACATTTGCTAAATTCCCGACCGCAAATGCCTTGAACACTTACATCCATCAGAGTGCGCATTGGCGTGCTTCTGGCAAGTTATTTCTGTAAAAAAACGCATAATTTTCATAGTGCATCCACTTGGTAATAGGCAATATACCAACATTTTCGTCTTCAAATCCTTGCGGGCTTAGTTTAAGTGAAAATCAATTTCAAAAGTGTTGCTCTAGACGTAGTCACGTCCTTTCAAAAGTACTTGACCAGACTGCATTGACCATCAATCTCGATTCATGTGGGTATTTTGGTCACCGAGATTTTCATGGCATTTTAATTCAACCAGCCTTATGTTGTCGCTTTTCTGTTTGGCTAAACACAGAAATTGCATAAGTTAGTGTAATTTGACCAATGGGGTTCACAATTAAATGGAAAGAATGCGTAAACGGGTATATACTGCTCACTACAGTGCGACACAGTAAAGTCTGTCTCAGTTAAAGAGGGTTACAGCTCGGGGGACCGCTCTGGATGGCAATTGGTACTCGTGTTCATCATAAAAATGGCGTAAAAGTGTCTGATTTTGACCCACCAGTAGCGTCTACGTTTTTTGGAAAAAGGGGTATTTTCAGCACAATTTACGCAATTTAGGGTTGTAAATTCAAGCTACCTCCACTAAAGGTCACTTTTCACTTTATATTACTTGGTTGAGTATTGTGCTGAACATGTTCTGCATAAAATTGTCTAAAACAAGAGAAAATAAGCATGACTCCATGTAAATGATTTAATTGAAAAACGTCAATTGTATATGTTTTCATAACTAACTTGTAAGAAAAAGGTACATGTATTACAATCGTACACCGTTACGCCATTTGGGGTGCAATTAACATCATCTTGCGCCATTTAGGGGACTTGACACTGAACATTTACGCCATTAAGGCTACGGTCCCTAAAAACGTCTCGTTCGGCTGAATGTCATGTTTACTGCAAGTTTTTACCTACTTACACCTATCAGAATATCACAAATTTTCGCGTACATGTTGAATAGAGTCTCTAGTATACATATAACTTTACTAGTGATTTCACGTCCATTATCAAAGTGAAAATGACGCCTAAAGACTACTTCGAAAAAGTTGACCCTTTTTCGCCGAAACCTCATAATTTCATGAAGTTCGAACAATTCGACTGGTTTAAAATTTCGACAGATTGTAGGCTTGGTACTTCTTATTGAATTACAAACAATATTTTATAAATATGCTGAGTTGATTTTGAATGATAATGTAACAAACCCGCGTTGTTTTGCCCGAAAATCCGGACGTGAATTACGATTCTGAGTTCGCCCTGTTCGAGCTTTGAATTGCCTGTTTGAAGTATCTACATTATCTATATTTTGTCTGATATACGCATTCGCATAATTTACTTACAAATTGAGCATTCCAATGAGGCAAAAATTGCAATTTTTATGTAAACAAAAGAAAAATACGGCATTCTGATGTTTATGTTTTAGATTTTAGTTAGAGCGCTCGCTTCGTAATGCATGACTAACCCCCACCATAATCCATGGTTCGAGTCCCCGCAAAGGCAGTGGAAACTATTTATCTTTTCATGATTAAAAAATAGTTAGGAATCACATTTTCTTGAGCATGTGGATTCCTCGTACCCTTAAGGGTCCAATTTTGATGCGCTCTGACGAGCATGAGTACCACTTTAGTATTTGAGCGGTCCCCGGGGGTTAAAGGAGCTAGAAACCTTATAGACAGATTTCTATGTTTTTTGTATAACTACGTCAGTTTTTTTGTAGACACGTGCCGCTTCAAGTTGTCGGCGCTGCAAGCCGACTAAACAATGAAAAAGAATGCAACATGAATGAATCTTAATTTATTACAAAAAATACGAATTAACGCCACTCAAAATTAGAATAGAAAAGAGAGGAATCACTGAAATTTCACTCCGAGAGAGTGAACAAAGAGTGGGAGTGAACATCGGGTGAATATCACTCAAAAAGTGTTGTCACTCTCTTATTCAATTCATCTGAAGCAGTTTTCATTCTTCTTTTGCAAAAATGAATGAAGTAGTGAAATTTCCCCATAAAAGGAAATAAAGCTCCCTCGCTCAGCTGATTAAATTATGTTATTCAATTGTTTTACTCCAAACATGAAACCTGATCAATAAGTTTTAATTCGAATGTGACACTTGTCAATAATGTTCATTTTTTTTCTAAATTAAGGCACATGGAAAGGATATAATGGTTTTTGAAATTCAAAGATAAGTATTCCTTCTTAAGATCAAAGCCCTGTATCTGTATTATACCACGTGTATCAAACAAAATTGTGCACGGATTAAAAACTGATTTTGACCTTAATAAAAGCACCAAATCATATTTTTTGTTTGTTATTGTAGTAAAGCAAATTTAATAAGCTTTCAAATGCAGAAAAAATGATGGAAATCGGATCAAAAATAAAAAAGATATGAGCAATTTTGTAAGTACGTCTCTTTTTCTTCCATTCCAATGGGATTTACACAGTTAAGCAAGATATTACATATCACAATTACGGGTTATGGCATTATGATAAAAGCTAAAAGTACTTACAAAATTGTTCATATCTTTTTTATTTTTCATCCGATTTCCATAATGTTTTCTGCATTTGAAAGCTTATTTAATCTGCTTTACTACAATAACAAGAAAAATATGATTGTTGCTTTTATCAAGGTCAAAATCAGTTTTAATCCGTGCACAATTTTTTTGGATACACGTGGTATATATATCTGTGCAACATAGTAAGATAAAGTTAAGAGTCACTTATCTATATAAACCGTTGAAGTCAGTCATCAGATTTGCATACCTAGTGCGTATGTATTTGTATCATGTATCTCGCTGCAGAATGTGTTATTGAAAAATATGAAACTCGACCCGAAGGATTCCTGTCGCTTGAGGGAATAGCAAGTATAACGAGATTGTTTCTAGATTAGCCGAAAAATCAAAACGTCTTATAGAATACAGCAAATATGTGTTGTGTACCGAACGTATTGAAATTCAACCCGATGGTTGAGTTTGATTTGTTTTCTTTATTGAATTCCGTTATATGTATTTAATGTTGTTATTGAATCATATTCACCAACCTTTAAGAATGTACCTAAGTAATGCATGAGTTTGTCATTATTAGATAAATATGTCATTACTTTGATACGTTTTTATACAAAGAGATACGTAAATCGAAAACCGAGTGGAGGTGGTGCTGGTTGTCACTGAGATTGGCAATTATACTCGTATACATTGAACGCATTGAAAAGCTTCCTAAATCATGATTTGACCCTTGTCCGAAACCCCCAGGGTGGCTACTGAGTATAAAAGGAGTTATGAGGACGTACCGCAAATTCTGGTAGCAAAACCAGGCTCTCTGGTACACGGTTGCTCATATAGTTGGAATAAAAATAATGTTACCACTTATTTATGTAAAGGTCAGTTTATGCGGAAAATGTCTGGAAACTTATGTTGCCTTTAGTCAGATTTGATAGGTAATCTTGTTGGGTGTGAAATGGAACTCCGAATGTGATCGAATTTCTTATGTACTGGTAAGGGGGCAACAACACAAATAGGTCAAATTTGATTTGACTGACCCCGCCTTGTTCAAGGTTATTTCTCTACTCAAGTTGAGTGTCATTTGGAATGTTTATCTGTAATAGAGTGATAAGTAGGTGATTGAATGTCTTTGTCACGCTTGACTGCGCCAAGAGAATGATCCATCATAAAGGTGGTTAAAATATTTTTTTATTCCAACTATATGAGCAACCGTGTATTTCAATTGGTCTTATTTGTATGTTTTACTTTGCAAAATAGGGTATTTTGATGGGTTTTCTTTTCAAAATTTTTCAAATTTGCACTAAAGGCGAAAATCACAAAACATCGGAATGTTTGTACCAAAATAGCGCACATTTTGGCAAAAACATACGATTTTTGAATAATTGGACCTAAATTTTGGAGATTTAACATGTTTTTCCATTTCCCTTTTAATAAAGTAATATTGAGTATTGTCCTTAACTTACTAATTCATACATGACATAGTTAACATATTTATTGCGTGCATACACTTTATTATCAATGGTGAAAAATTAATGAATTTGATAGAAAATGAGGTAGATAATAATGAATTTCCCAAGATAACCAGCTTTCATCCAGATTTCTATCATTAATTCATAGCAGAGAGCCGTTTGCTCTTATTCATTGGTCAGATAAGTTTTTTTGTTGGTTAATTGCAAATGGTTGGTGCGTCTTTTATTGAAGAATTCTTTAAAATATACTGGTAAATCCCAATTCCATTGTGTATATGTCATATACATTATGACTCATGGTGGCTTTTTTGGTTTAGGTTTAAAATCAATGTTCCTGGCGGTAAAAAGGGGGTCGATGTGGATTTCCAATTGAATTTGCTGCCAGTTATCGTGTGTTACTTGAAGCTGACTAATTTGTTAGCCACTACAGGCTGCCGTTGTAAACAGTCTACCGTTGTTGCTTTACGCCCATGACTCACATTCGTAAGTCTCCGTTTGTAATTCATAGTGTGAGCAAATCTTTCTCTTTATCGTAATCAAAGTTCAATAATGGAACGTGGCAGTAAAATCATGCATGCAATGGTTAATTTAAAATCACGCACAACGCACAAATAAATATTTAAAATTGTTAAGCGTAATATTTTAAGGCTTTCCAGAGATTAGGTATTACATGATCAGAAACAGCATTAAGATGACATCTAAGTTTTTTTATATATCGTATAAACATGATAAAGGATAATGGTGTCATATCGAGTAAACGTTTAGAAACTCTAGGAACGGACCGATGGAAATGCAGCTAAATTTAACTACCGCTTGTCAGCATTTGTTTGAAAACCGTACCTACAATACATGAAATAATCTGTATTTCTTAGAATTATTATAGTCAGTGTAGGACAGGCAGCGTGTGACCGTCCATCCACAAACAGCCGTAAATGCAGCAATTTGTCATTTTAAGTTTAAATATTTGCAAATACCAAGTTGTTCGGATTAAAATAGATACTCAATAAACTTTACTCGATTTCCAGAAGTCAAGTTATGGTCCGTCAAAGGTTGTCGGGGAGTAAAATGTATAACCGATGTAAACGTGTTCATAGAATAGTAATCCCTATATTTTCCATTAATTGCTTTCAAAATGTAATGATTTATTTCATATTTCTGATAATTGTCTTGAAATAAAACTTTGCTGGTATTTTTGAAGTAAGCACAAGTATTGTGAATCTGTCAAAACATCTATTTCGGCAAATTACGATCATGACGAGTATTTTCACCTGTAGCGAAAATAAAGCTTGCTGTATTTACGGCTCATTTGAGATGAACGGTCACATATAGTTAGTGTAGGACAAGAGAAGATACCGCGAGTATCCCATCATGCATTGCTTCCTATGGAATTATTTGTATAGGAAATTATGTGAGTAGTTAGTGATGAAATGCGCATAAATCAAAGTTATTTGTTGTAATATTGTATTTGGGGCATGTTTCATCACTAACTACTCACATGACTTCCTGTACAAAAGTCCCCATAGGAAGCAATGCATGATGGGATACACACGATATCTCCTCTTGTGTAGGACAATCAGCACAGCAAACAGCAGGACCAGGGCATACAGAATAGGCCAATGGTGTTTGACAGGTTTAATATTGTTTGTTCTGTTTTCATTCCGATCTTGAGATTGCCCGTTGCTTTGAAATCTCCAATAAAAGAAGACAAAGTATACGGAAATGCATCTTCATTTTGGACATTTGAAATAATTAAACTAGAAAACGATAGTGTACTGTGGCATCCATTATTTTTTTTAAAGACTAGGCGATTTCGCAATTTAAACGGTTTAGGCATACAGTGATGATACTCGCATTGTCAACTCAAGTTGCAGTGATGTATTATAAAAGATCTACAAAGACATGTCATTGATTTCATGATGTTGCACAATGGTTTATTTTGTTTGAGATCATAATATCACACCTCGGTCATAAATATGAGCTAATCATGCACTGGAATTATGTGATTAAATATTATTAGTTTTATTATTGTCAGTTCTGAATACTTTGTCGCACCCCTTTCCCGGTGTAATACTATTCATATGTCATGAAGCGTAAAATGCACAATAATGTCAATTTACATCTAGACTCTTTGCAGCTGAGGCTGTCAGAACATAGCAAGATGTTAAAATCATTGAACTTAAAAGTCTGTGTTGAAGAATGGTGTCAACCTTGGTTAATAAAATTACATGATTACAGTTTTTGCACACGGCGTCTGTATCCCGTGACCCGAAGTAGCTCGAAGTTATGCGAATCTTCACGATAAGACCACATGGCATCTAGTCGAAAATGAATGAACAGACATACATAAAAGAGAGGCCAAATTCTCTGAATTTCTTCTGTGCAACATTATTTTAAGGGATTGAATTGAAAATATATATAATGTTCTTCGTAATATAGATGAATAAAAAATGTTGCACAATATAGATTTTTATATTTATTCGGATAAATTTGTCTAATAAAATATAGAAAATGGCGAAACTATACCAATAAGGTGAATGGAAATAAAAATCAACCTTTGTAAAGTGGCATTATTTGTTAAACTTATTATGGATGAAATAATTAGTTTAAAGTTCTACAAACTAAATTAAGTCATTTTTTCAGCATTTAATGCTTTAGTTTGTTGGTGAAATTTTTTTTTTTAAATTCGTCCGTCGGTTTATTTCGGTAGTGAAACCGGAAGTTGCTTCACCATGACAAAAATTGCCTAAAATATAATATTAAACACCGCGAAAAACGTTTCTAGATATTAACCTTCCAGGGCGGTGTAGGAGCGAACGTTGACCAATGTGAAAATGAAACGTTCAGCTAATTTCAGTCCTTTGCTAGGACAATCAGTTCTTATACGCCGACTATTGTATTTATAGATGTAATATTTGATGCATATTGTAATTTAAATTGAAAAGGTTTTACACGTATGTAAAATATAAATTTATTTGTACGACAGTCCAAAAATCTACCTAAATTGCAATATAACTTACAACAATGTATGACCTTTAAGGGTTAAGGACGTCCATCGTCGGTTGGCATGATCCAAAAAATATTTCAACGTTGTTGGTAAGACAGACATGTATTTAATACATTAAATATTATAAAAAGTGGGAAAATCACCTAAAATGTGTTTTATAACTAATTATCAAAGGTTTCACTGAGCGTCTTTCACTCGGATTCTGGAGAAACATCTTGACGTTAATGCCTAACTGGTTTAACACTGGGGTAATTGAAAGAAACATCCACTAAAACGAAATCTAGTTTTAGGGGCTTACCCATCACTGTCAAAGATGAGTACCCCGGTGCTTTATAATAGAGACCTTTCATGCTTTTATCAATTGATTTTGGACTGATGGACTTGGGATTTGGACTGATGACCTTTCCCGTAAACCGTAATTAACCTTTTGATAATTGTAAATTTTTATTGATGGAACAATATGAAGTGATTAGTAATGGTAACACTTCTATTGAATGCATTTGAGCAATCCGCCATATTCACGGTAATACATTTCACATGCAGGGCATCTACCGCAAAAAATATATTACATTTTTGTTAAGTTCTTGAATTCAAGGCTTGCACTGAAAACTTTAACTACATGTAGTCAAGCAGCTGCTTGACTAACTTTAAACTAGTCAGGCAGGTTAGTCCAGCTTGCCTGATTAGTTTGACGTTGGTCAAGCCAGGCTTGACTAGCTTTAAACTAGTCAAGCCTGCTTGACTAGCTTGTAAACTAGTCAAGCCCACTTGACTAACGTGCAAAACCTTGCTTGACGAGTTGATCAGACTGAGAGCTTGACTAGCTTGACAGTACAAAAGAGCTTGACCAACTTCAACTGAGCACGGTCAGGTGGAGTCATTGATGGCAACATGGTGGATAGCACAGACATGTAAAACATCGTGCCGTTGTTTGACCTCATAAATATCACCATTATGTACTGATGTATCGTGAATCATAACATTTGATTATATGCAGCTCACGGACTATTTTGGTCATATGTCACTCTTAAACCTCTCTCAACATTATTGACGAATTAGCTATATATACATCGTGGATTAAGCTTAAAAGCTTGTTATCGTACATGCATGTGCACTGGCGTGCTAGACTAGCTTGCCTGACTAACGTTGCCTAGTCCCGCTTGACCAACTTAGGACTTGACTAACGTTAAGTTAGTCAAGATGTGTACCGTCTGGACTAACTTAAAACTAGTCAGTAACTAGTCAAGCGACTAGCCTAAACTAGTCCAGCTTGCTGGACTAACGTCAAGCTGGTCAACAGACTAATTTAAAACTAGTCAATCAAGTAAAATGAGACTAGTCCAGCATGCTGGACTAGGCTAAGTTAATCATCCTTGTTAGTCCAGCAATACATACTAACTTAAAGCTAGTCTAGATGTGTACTGTCTGGACTAGCTTAAAGTTAGTCACACTGACCAGTTTAGGTTTTCAATGTGTGATGTGAGTATAAACGTTTTAAAAATTTGATATAGTATATTCTTTGTGACTATACAATGGTTTTAGACATGTTAGTCCTCAACAAAGTGTCAAAATTCGATGTTTTAACTATAAAGCTTCATATCTCGACTTTCAGATTCTGCCTTTTGAGGTCAACATCTTTGACATAAATGGTTTGTTTAATTATACAATTCTTAATGGGACACACTGTGTAAATTACGACTGCATCATAACAAGCAATCTTATGGCTGCAATGGTGATCAATAACGACTAAGCGGTAGTTTTTTATGAAAGAAGCAGAGAAAGAAGCTAATAGAGTAAATGTACAACATGCTTCTTTGGAAAAAAATCGAATTTTATCAAGTCTTCACACAGTTGTTGGCCTTTGCCATATCCTGTTAAAGAAGAGAATTGTACGTACCACCTTTATTGCTTGCGATATGACCTGTCCAGCAAATGCTAGTTCTTTTATCAAACAACCAGAGTCAGGGTTTAGTTATTTCCGTCTTCATAAGCCGAATATATTTTATTGGAAGTTTATCTCTATCAGCTTTTATCATTGTTGAAAGTACCGTCAACATAGCTTCTTTCATAAATACACACCTCCCAAATGGTTATTTTCTTACACTAAAAAAAACTATTTCCAAAATGATTTTCACAAACCAATATTAATACAAATCCAGTGAGCAGACTTACATTGTTTTCGCTTGTACCACACTGAACAAATAAATAAGATATCGCGAGACTTTAATTTTAAAAATTGTGATGTTATTTTTGTTTGTAGTAAAACTTCGTCTTCATGCAAGAAATACATGTAAAAAGGGAAATTATTCCTTTACGCTGTATTCGGAAAACAATCAAATTTTTAAACCAAAAAAAAAAAAAAACACATTGGAGGTATTTTGACTATATATTCACGATATCCCGACACACGATGTAAGCTATTCTTGATATTGACCTATGTAGGAATCTGGGAAATCTCCCGAAGGATTGGTGAAGGATTGATCTTTGCGATGATCAGGAAGTATCACAAACATCAATACCTAACATTCCCATTTTGTGGATATTTTTACCAAAGTTGTTCATGAAAAACGACTGCAAATCCTCCTGAAGCTTTTGATCCCTTCCCCATGTTCCCCAGAATTATTCATTTCTGACCCTATCGACAGAATTATTTTCCGAACCAACGATATGTCTCATCAGAACATCTCCTCAGACAGATACATTGGCTACCATTCAAGTCTTAGATTATTATCAAACTCATGTTGGTCACATTTAATTAAGTTCACACCAAATAGGGCTAGTTTGAGATCTGGAAATATAGGTTCGGTCTCGCTATTCCTCGTACCAAATTCGCTTTGGCGATAAAACTTTTTATGATATTGTTCCAAGATTATGGAACTCTCTACCAGTGTCTCTTCGCTCATGTTCTACCATCCATAAGTTTAGTAAGGGTCTCAAACTCCCTTTTCCCAAGTAGAAATTCCCTTTCTACCTCACAGACGCAGCATTTTTTGGTATTTTTAATTGACTCGTTTTTATTTTGTTATGTATGTTATTTCTTTCAACATTTGCTAAATTCCCGACCGCAAATGCCTTGAACACTTACATCCATCAGAGTGCGCATTGGCGTGCTTCTGGCAAGTTATTTCTGTAAAAAAACGCATAATTTTCATAGTGCATCCACTTGGTAATAGGCAATATACCAACATTTTCGTCTTCAAATCCTTGCGGGCTTAGTTTAAGTGAAAATCAATTTCAAAAGTGTTGCTCTAGACGTAGTCACGTCCTTTCAAAAGTACTTGACCAGACTGCATTGACCATCAATCTCGATTCATGTGGGTATTTTGGTCATCGAGATTTTCATGGCATTTTAATTCAACCAGCCTTATGTTGTCGCTTTTCTGATTGGCTAAACACAGCAATTGCATAAGTTAATGTAATTTGACCTATGGGGATCACAGTGCGACACAGATAAGTTAAGTAGCTAGGCTAGATTCCACAGAGAATAAAGAAATCAATAGAAACCTTATGGTCTGATTTTTAGGTCTTTTGTATAACTACGTCACCTGTCTTGTAGAAACGTGTCGCTTCAAGTTGTCGGCGCTGCAAGCCGACTAAACAATGTAAAAGAATGAATCTTAATTTATTACCAAAAATACGAATAAACGCCACTCAAAATAATAATAGAAAAAGAGAGGAATCACGGAAATTTCACTCGGAGAGAGTGAAAAAAGAGTGGGAGTGAACGTCAGGTGAATATCACTCAAAAAAGGGTTGTCACTCTCTTATTCAATTCATCTGAAGCAATTTTCATTCTTCTTTTGCAAAACTGAATGAAATAGTAAAATTCCCCCTTAAAAAGAAGTAAAGCTCACTCCAAAAGTCAGCTGTTTAAATTATTTTATTCAATTGTTTCACAACAAATCAATAAGCTTTAATTCTAATGTGACACTTGTCAATTTCATGGTTTTTTTAAGCACATGGAAAGGATATTCAATAATAATAATAATAATAACCAGTATTTATATGCGCTATTCACCGTAGTATCATAGCCCTTGACATTATTATTACGCTGTTATTAGGAAATCATCACTCTCATTTTACTTCAGCTAGATCGCAATCTTAAGACGCAGACCTATCGGAACTTTGATCGTAATATTCCCCTAACAGCTCCCCAATGCGCTTGGGTCGACGAAGCAATCAGGATTAAATGTCTTGCCCAAGGACATAACCCGTTGGCCGTAGCGGGGCTCGAACTCGCAACCTCATGATTCGGAGTCCTGCACTGTTCCACTAGACCACACGAGCTCCTTGCATCTTGTATCTATCTTAAGATCAAACCCCGGTATTTGCATTATATATGTGCAACATAGTAAGATAAAGTTAAGAGTCACTTATCTATATAAACCATTGAAGTCAGTCATCAGATTTGCATACCTAGTGCGTATGTATTAGTATCATATATCTCGCTGCAGAATGCGTTATTGAAAAATATGAAACTGGACACGAAGGATTCCTGTCGCTTCAAGGAATAGCAAGTGTAACGAGATTGTTTCTAGATTAGCCGACAAATCAAAACGTCTTATTGAATACAGCAAATATGTGTTGTGTACCGAACGTATTGAAATTCAACCCGATGGTTGAGTTTGATTTGTTTTCTTTATTGAATTCCGTTATACGTATTTATTGTTGTTATTGAATCATATTCACCAACCCATAAGAATGTACTTAAGTAATGCATGTATCAATATATGGCAAACTGTTCACAGAAATTTGTCCTTGTTAGATATTTATAAATGTGTCATTACTTTGATACATATTTTTACAAAGTTTACACACTTTTACGTAAATCGAAAATCGAATGGAGGTGGTCATGATTATACTCGTATACATTGAAAATCTTATAAATTATGATTTGACCCTTGCCTGAAACTCCCCCGGGGAGAGGGGGGGCCCTTCTTAGTATAAAAGGGGTTATTAGGACGTACCGCAAATTCTGGTAGCAAAACCAGGCTCTCTGGTATTTCATTTGGTCCTTTCATCCCGGGGGGGGGGGCACTCAACTTTGGTTTTGGTAGGGGTGTGCAGCCCCGATATCTGAAACCCTAGTCTAGCGAACGGAAGATTGACTCTGAAAAGGGGGTCTAGAGAACTGAAAAGACCAAAAAATGGCCCTTCAGAACTAGTTTTTCCGACGGGCAAAATTTGAGCTCTGGGAGCAAAAATTTCCGAAATTTTGCTTGAAATGGGGGTCTACCCGTATTACCTTTCTAGGTCAGTGCCCCCCCCGGGCCTTTCATATGTTTCACTTTGCAAAAATGTGGTATTTTGATGTGTTTTTTTCCCCAAAATTTTCCAAATTCGTACTAAAGTCGCAAATGAGAGCATTTCTTCACAAAACATATTAGTGGCAAAATATCGAAAATTTTGGGCAAAAACATACGATTTTTGAATAATTGGACCTAAATTTAGTAGATTTAGCACTTTTTCAATTTCCCTTTTAATAAAGTGTTATTGAGTATTGTCCTTAACCTACTCATTCAACCATAACATAGTTAACATATTTATTGCGTGCATACATTCTATTATCAAAAGTGAAAAATTAATGAATTTGATAGAAAATAAGATAGATAATAATAAATTTCCCAAGATAACAACTTTCATCCAAATTTCTATCATTAATTCATAGCAGAAAGCCGTTTGCTCTTATTCCTTGGTCAGAAAAGTTTTTTTGTTGGTTAATTGCAAATCGTTGGTGTGTCTTTTATTGTTTGAAGAATTATTTAAAATATACGGGTAAGTCCCAATTCCATAGTGTGTATGTCATATACATTGTGACTCATGGTGGCTTTTTTGTTTAGGTTTAAAATCAATGATCCTGGCGGCAAAAAGGGGGTCGATGTGGATTTCCAATTGAATGTACCGCCAGTTATCGTGTGTTACTTGAACCTGACTAATTTGCTAGCCACCACAGGCTGTCGTAGTAAACAGTCTACCGTTGTTGCTTTACGCCCATGACTCACATTCGTAAGTCTCCGTTTGTAATACATAGTGTGAGCAAATCTTTCTTTTTATCGTTATTAAAATTCACTTGAACATGGCAGTTAAATCATTCATGCAATGGTTAATTTAAAATCACGCACAACGCACAAATAAATATTTAAAATTGTTAAGCGTAATATTTTAAGGCTTTCCAGAGATAAGTTATTACATGATCAGAAACAGCATTAAGATGACAACTAAGTTTTTTTTTAAATATCGTACAAAGGATAATGGTGTCATATCGTGTAAACGTTTACAAACTCTAAGAACGGACCGATGAAAATTGAGCTAAATTTAACTACCGCTTGTCAGCATTTGTTTGTAAACCGTACCTCAAATACATGAAATAATCTGTATTTCTTAGAATTATTATAGTCAGTGTAGGGCAGGTAGTGTGTGACCGTCCATCCACAAACAGCCGTAAATGCAGCCATTTGTCATTTTAACTTTTTAAAATAAATATTTACAAAGACCAAGTTGTTAAGATTAAAATAGATACTCAATAAACTTCACTCGATTTCCAGAAGTCAAGTTATGGTCCGTCAAAGGTTTTCGGGGAGTAAAATGTATAAGCGAGATAAACGTGTTCATAGAATAGTAATCCCTATATTTTCTATTTATCGCTTTCAAAATGTAATTAATAATTTCATATTTCTGATAATTGTCTTGAAATTAAACTTTGCTGGTGTTTTGAAGTAAGCACAAGTATTGTGAATCTGTCAAAATCAATTTCGGCAAATTACGATCATGACGAGTATTTTCACCTGTAGCGCAAAATGAAGCTTGCTGTATTTACGGCTCGTTTGAGATGAACGGTCACATATAGTTAAGCCGAAAACATACTCGGCTTCCAAACAACGTCAAAATGACGAGTGACTCCAAACAAAATAACTTCAACACCGAGTTGAGACCAAAGAAAATTTCGCGCTAGATTGCACATGCTATTGAATTGCCATATACATAGGACCAAATGTTTGCTACCCGTTCATACTTTAAGTTCGATGGCAAATATTTGGTGACGTCACGACCAAATGTTTGGTAGGAAAAATTTTGTTTGGAAGCCGAGTATGATTTCGCCCTTAGTGTAGGACAACCAGCACAGCAAACAGCAGGACCAGGGCATACAGAATAGGTCAATGGTGTTTGACAGGTTTAATAATGTTTGTTCTGTTTTCATTCCGATCTCGAGATTGACCGTTGCTTTGAAATCTCCAATAAAAGGTGCTGAAAGAAACGCAGATTTACTAATAAATTGAGAGATTGGCTTGACGTTGGGTGACAACTTCGTGTCGACGAACAACTGTAAGCAACGTAGTGAGGCGGCAAATACTGACCAAGGCTGACGTAAAGGAACGAATGCTATCGACTGGTCACGACAACAGAAACGCGACTTGAAGTTTGTGCGGGTGGTACAATCATTCCTAAACACATCCCTGCAACACACTGTTGTTGACAACGATTACCAACGAATTGTGACGACCTCTAAACGAATACAGACTGCTACAACCGGTATGGAAACGTCAAAGAACTGAGGGTTGAGGTGGCAAACGAGATCTCAACGACATCAAATCGTATTCTATGTCATCCCAACATTTTAAAACTTGTAACTGAAAGCGACCGATAGTAACGTCAACCTGCGTAGGTTAGAGGCGTGTGCCAACGTGAACTGACTTTAACTAACGAGGACCGGCGTAAAATTCAAAACTGCAATTCGCAGGTCTACGTTGCTTGTCGTTACCCCCAATACGTCGCAATGTAAACGCACCTTAACCAGAGAATTTACCCAATCAGTAAAGTAACTAACCGAAAGTTATTGCATGATCAGAAATGACAGTAACATGACATTCAAGCTTAAGATATAATGTATACATTGTAAAGCTGTCATTTCGTGTAAATGTTTAGGAACTTTAGGGTGTATTTTACTTCTTAAAGGGCTGATGAAAATCAGAGATTTAATTTTAACTATCACTCGTGAATGTTTGTTTACAAAACGACATATATAAAGTCAGTCTGGCACGATAATCACAGCGAACAACATAGGGCATACTTTATTTTACAGGATTTATAAACTCTATTCTTTTAATTATCCTTTTTGACTATTTTTTAAAATAAAGATAATGTTTTAAGATTTAAAATGATCTTTTCGACCATTTTGTGATTTTAGGTTTGTAAGCAGAGTTTGAACTATTTCTAGTAATCAGAATTTGATAAAATTCGATAAGGTATAAATAACTAATTTCATAAAGCAATCAAGAAATTTTGTGGAATATAAAAGCGCGCGGCTCTTGGGCCGATTTACAAAGTTTTGGCAAGATTATATCATCTCCGTATTATGCAATCGCGCTTTTTTTCTCGAAATGTTTTCATTTTTTCAAAGCCTAATTTCAACACAGCAAAGTACATTATCTAATACTGCACGCAAGAGTAACACTAAGCAAAACCGATATGCCCGCCATTTCCATAGTAACCATATTAGTATGTTTTCATTTTTTCATTACATGTATAGTTAAGTACTAAGTTTTGCAAGAAATCACCTTTGTCTTGCCAAATTGACCTTGATAATATTAGTTTATAAAACATTACATACATGCAGTGTGTCTAAATAAAAATTGTGCAAGCTGAAAAGCGCCATCTGTGGCAAAACCATACCAATAGTTTGAAAAAATGATATATAATTGGAAGGAAAAAAAGGGAAAAACTCCAGGCATTCAAATGCCGCTTATTCTGATCAATTTACTTATTTCAGTTTCGATTATATGCAGAAGTGAACAATCACAATTGTGCAACTTTAATATATTAGGAAAGAAAGCCGTGCATGAAAATCAAGGAGATGAATATGTTTGTCCTTGAACTTGAAAATCAACAACTGTGAAGTAGTTTTATTTGGTAATGTTAGACAATTTATCGTCTCCCCCTTCTATACTTACTAAAATAATTACAATCGGTAAAGACAGTGCATTTATATAACATCATGAAATATGGCGGTTTAACAATTCTGCAAAATTACGAATTTCAGCAAAAATTTTAGAGGATAATATGATACAATTTTGATTTCATTAGTGTTAATTATGTTTTTCATTTGTTTAATTGAAACATATCAAATGTAAATATTACTAGTTTTAGCCTGGTTAACGAAAAACAGCTTTTAACACATTGATTGTGTAAAAGAACAGGAGATAGTGGAAATTGGTTTTGTGCAGAATTATTTATCATGATTGATGACATTACAAATACGTAACACATCATCAGATTTAACACAATTTGGTATGTGTTCCTTGATACTAAATA
>JXSR01S043680.1:8390-23004 GCA_000969725.1 Ophiothrix spiculata | reverse complement strand
CCTTTGACCCATGAACTTTGACCTTTGGGGTCAAAGGTCACCAAGATTTGTTCAGTATATTTTTGCCAATCTATCTGTGCAAGTAGAATAATTATACCACCCTGCACTAGGAAGTTACTGATTTTTAATGATTTTTTAAATAATTTGACCTTTTTTGACCCCTGTGACCCCACATGACCCCAGGTATTTTCGTCACCCCATACCTTTTGTGGACAATGTCAAGAGGTTTCATGTCCCCAAATTTCATGACCATAGCATGTAATGTACATGAGTTTAAACTTTTTTCGTGAAAATCAAGTTTTTGACCCCGTGACGCCTACGTGACCTTTGAGGGGTCAGGGGTCATGTGACATAAATGGGAGGTGACCCTGGTCCCTTCACCCAAGTTGAATGTAAATCGGTCATTGTATGCCAGAGTTATGAGACATCAAAGTGTTGCCAGAAGGAAAGAAAGAAAGAAGTAAGAAACACGTGAAAAACAATACCCTGTCAAAGTCTTTGGCAGGGTAAAAGAGCACGATTGTGCTTTCCAATAATAATACACGTGGAATCAAATTCGGGATCCCGAATTTAATTCAACAAATGGCCATAACAACAACAAAAAAAGTAAGCTCATTTAAGCCAAATTGTTTGGAGGGTATTTATATCTACAATAACCAATAAGCTAAAAAAAATAAAAAATCATGGGTGACAGGGGCGCTTCATTTTAACACTTCGTAGTATTGCTTTAATTTCAATAACAGGGATAAACCTCATATTTTCTTAATCAAAATGGTCAATCCTCTTCCGTAAAAAGTGAGATAATTGTGATTTTTCACCTCTGCATTTAACTAGACATATCTCGACAATGGAATAAGCAAATTGAACAGAATTTAAAAGCTATTTGAAAGCTTGGAGTTTTTCCTTTACAATGATATGCCATTACAAACTAGCATTTTGGTTTTGTCATAGAGGGCGCTTTACAAGTTGCACAATTTTTTATTGGGACACACTAGTACAACTGCATCATAATATTTTAATGGCTGCAATAGTGATCAATAACGATCAAGCGGTAGTTTTTTATGAAAGAAGCAGAGAAAGAAGCTAATAGAGTAAATGTACAACATGCTTCTTTGGAAAAAAAATCGAATTTTATCAAGTCTTCACACAGTTTGTTGGCCTTTGCCATATCCTGTTAAAGAAGAGAATTGTGCGTACCACCTTTATTGCTTGCGATATGACCTGTCCAGCAAATGCCAGTCCTTTCATCGAACAACCAGAGTCAGGTTTTAGTTATTTCCGTCTTCATAAGCCGAATACCACGTGTATCAAAAAAAATTGTGCACGGATTAAAATTGATTTTGACCTTGATAAAAGCACCAAATCATAATTTTGTTCTTGTAGTAAAGCAAATTTAATAAGCTTTCAAATGAAGAAAAAATGATGGAAATCGGATGAAAAATAAAAAAGATATGACCAATTTTGTAAGTACCTGTCTTTTTCTTTCATTCCAATGGGATTTACACAGTTAAGCAAGATATTACATATCACAATTACGGGTTATGGCATTATAATAAAAGCTAAAAGTACTCACAAAATTGGTCATATCTTTTTTATTTTTCATCCGATTTCTATAATTTGTTCTGCATTTGAAAGCTTTACTAAAATAACAAGTAAATTATGATTTGGTGCTTTTATCAAGGTCAAAATCAGTTTTAATCCGTGCACAATTTTTTTTGATACACGTGGTATATTTAATTGGAAGTTTATCTCAATCAGCTTTTATCATTGTCGAAAGTACCGTCAACATAAATACACACCTCCCAAATAACGATTTTCTTACACTAACAAAAAACCTATTTCCAAAATGATTTTCACAAACCAATATTAATACAAATCCAGTGAGCAGACTTACATTTTTTTGGCTTGTACCACATTGAACAAATAAATAAGAAATCGGGACACTTTAATTTTAAAAAATTTGATGTTATTCTTGTTTGTAGTAAAACTTCGTGTTCATGCAAGAAATACATGTAAAAAGGGAAAGTAATCTTTTACGCTGCCTTCTAAAACAAATATATTTTTTAAACTGAAAAAACAACAACCAAAAAAAACCAACGGAGGTATTTCGACTATACACTCTTAGAAAGGAAGGATCAAATATGAGACAAAAAGGATCAATTTTGATCCTTTTTAGGATCAAATATGAGCTTACCCTTTAAGGATCAAAGTGATCCAAAAATAAGGATCAAAATTCTTGATCCGAAAAAAGGATCAAATATTTCTTATAAAAAAGATATGCCTAAAAACATCTCACTGAAATGACCCTAGCAGGGTTTGAACCCACGCCGCATGTGCACCACGTTTAATTACCAATTATAATGACCAACGCTCTAACCACTTGGCCACAGAACAGGCAGTTCTCAAGTGTGATGAAATCATCGTATTTATATACCATTGTATACATTCCCGGCTATGTAGTGGATATGGGTTGTAATTTATATGAAACAAAAGATCACGTTGGATCCAAACGCGGTATCAAATATGAGTTCATCCTTTCCGTATCAAAGTAAACCAGAAATACGGATCAAAACTTTGATATTGTAATCAAAAAGGATCAAAATAAAATGATCCTAAAAAAGGATCAAAAATGATCCTGGTGAATTTGATCCATTTGTATATTTTGATCCGAAAAAGTATCAAAACGATCCACGTTGGATCAAAAGTGATCCTTAAAGGATCAAAATAAAATGATCCCGAAAACTACTCGTATATTTGATACCGGCCTTCTAAGAGTGTATAGTCATGATATCCCGACATCCGATGTAAACTGTTCTTGATTTATGTTGACCTATGAAGGAATATGGAAAATCTCCCAAAGGATTGACCTTTGCGAATATCGGGAGGTATCACAAACATCAATACCTTACATTTTCATTTTGTGGATAAGTTACCAAAGCTGTTCATAAAAACGACTACAAATCCTCCTGAAGCTTTTGATCCCTTCCCCAGAATTATCAATTTTTGTCGCCAGAATTATTTTCCGAACCAACCGATTTGTCTCATCCGAACCTCTCCTCAGACATATACATTGGCTACCATTCAAGTCTTGGATTGTTTACAAACTCATGTTGCTCACATTTTACACACCAAATAGGGCTAGTCTGAGATCTTGAAATGATAGGTTCGATCTCGCTATTCCTCGTACAAAACTCGCTGTTGGTAATGAAGCTTTTTATGATATTGGTCCAAGATTATGGAACTCTCTACCAGTGTCTCTTCGCTCATGTTCCACCAACCAGAAGTTTAGTAAGGGTCTCAAATTCCTTTTTCCCAAGTAGAGATTTCCTTTCCATCTCACGGACGCAGCATTGTTTTGGTACTGTATTTTAAATTGACTAGGTAGTTTATATTTTGTCATGTATATTATTGCTTTTAACATTTGATAAATTTCCGACCACTGCCTTGAACACTTAAATCCACCAGAGTGCGCATTGGCCGGCTTCTGGCAAGTTATTTCTGTAAATAAGGAATAACTTTCATAGTGCATCTACTTGGTAATAGGCAATATACCAACATTTTCGTCTTCAAATCCTTGCGGGCTTAGTTTAAGTGAAAATCAATTTCAAAAGTGTTGCTCTAGGCGTAGTCACGTCCTTTCAAAAGTATTTGACCAGACTGCATTGGCCATCAATCTCGATTCATTTGGGTATTTTGGTCACCGAGATTTTCATGGCATTTTTATCTAACCAGCCTTTGTTGTCGCTTTTCTGTTTGGCTAAACTCAGAAATTGTATAAGTGAATGCAATTTGACCTATTGGGATCACAATTAGTTTACTACAATTAAATGGACAGAATGCATAAAATGGGTGGAGGCTGCTCACTACAGTGCAACACAGTAAAGTCCATCTCAATTAAAGAGGGTTAAAGCTCGAGGCACTAGAATTTGAAAGAGAGTGTCTTTCGGTGACAGGCTAAATAAAGATTCATTCGGTGAGGACAGTTAAAAATAGGGGGTCTTTTGGCGAGGATCTCATTGCATTTTAAAGGGTTAAAGTTCTTCCAGTGAGGTGTTTAAACAACTATAAAAACCATGAAATAAGTATCCTTAGTGTATTAAAACCTATTAGGTATGATCCACGGGTGTTTACCCTCATATAGAGCCAAAATCACCAGAAAATATATGGTAAAACTCACTTCTTTATGAAAATAAGGGTCATTCAGTGAGAGCATTTTCTCTGGAAAATGGGGGTCATTCGGCGAGAGCGTTTGAGAAAAATTTATTTATGAAAACAAAGGTCATTCAGTAAGAGTGTTTTCTTCGGAAAATGGGGGTCATTCAGTGAGAGCAACTTGTGAAAAATTAAAAGAGGGTCACTCGGTGAGAGGAGGTTTGAAAATGAGGGTCAATGTGGCCACACATCTCTGTCACATGTTTTAAGGAGTGCCCCAGGGGGTTAAAGGAGCTACTAGATTCTACGGGGAATAAAGAAATCAATAGAAACCTTAAGTACCATACTCGTGCAGATTCTTAGGTTTTTTGTATAACTACGTCACCTTTTTTGTAGACACGTGCCGCTTCAAGTTGTCGGCGCTGCAAGCCGACTAAACAATGTAAAAGATTGATACATGAATGAATATTAATTTATTAAAAAAAATACGAATTAACGCCACTCAAAATTAAAATAGAAAAAGAGAGGGTTCACTGACATTTCACTCCGATAGAGTGAACAAAGACTGGGAGTGAACATCAGGTGAATATCACTCAATATTTTAAGCGTTGTCGCTCTCTTATTCAATTATTCTGAAGCAAACTTCATTCTTCTTCTGAAAACTGAATGAAATAGTCAAAAATCCCGACAAAAAGAAGTAAATTTAACTCAAAAAGTCAGGTGTTTACATTATGTTATTCAATTGGTTTACACCAAATATGAAATCTGATCAATAAGCTTTAATTCTAATGTGACATTTGTCAATAATGTTTTTTTTTTCTAAATTCACGCACATGCAAAGGATATATATAATAGTTTTCCACTTAAAATGAAGTAAAGCTCACTCAAAAAGTCAGCTGTATAAATTATTTTATTCAATTGTTTTACTCCAAACATGAAACCTGATCAATAAGCTTTAATTCGAATGTGACACTTGTCAATAATGTTTATTTTTTCTAGATTAAGACACATGGAAAGGATATAATAGTTTTTGAAATTCGAAGATAACTATTCCTTCTTAAGGGGTTTTCTCTGAGATGCAGTTGCTTACGACTGCGGGATAACGATTTTTTTCATAAATAGTAAGAAATCAAAAAAATGTTTGCATCCGTTTTGCGTGCTAAAATTTCAATGCACACTAAACGCATGCTTTAGTAACGCGTTTGGTTAATCACGCGCCGCTTAGCTGCGTAATATATACGCAAGAAATATGCAGACGCAGATGTGCCTTCAAAGTAATCAAATTTTATCAAAAAAATGCCAGTTTTGGTCGTTTTTCTTGAAAACTAACACGGTGACCATATTTTTGTATTTCAGTATTTTGAAGAGCGCAAAAAGTGCTTTAACATATGTAATAATTAAAAAAATAAATGGAGGATTTACTATTTTACAAGCACATAATGATCGCCATTTTGGAGTTTTCCCTATACTTTGTATGGTTAATCGGGTGATATTTTGGGAAAATATGTACTTTTTGAAATACCTGTATCTCAAAAACGAGCACGGTGACCTATATTTTTTATTTTAGAATCGTTATCAGCACAAATAAATCTACCAAATACTAAATTTAAAAAAAAATAAATGGAGTATTTGCATCTTAGAGAAAACCCCTTAAGATCAAACCCCTGTATCTGTATTATATATATCTGTGCAACATAGTAAGTGAAAGTTAAGAGTCACTTATCTATATAAACCATTGAACTCATTCATCAGATTTGCATACCTAGTGCGTATGTATTTGTATCATATATCTCGATGCAGAATGTGTTATTGAAAAATATGAAACTCGACACGAAGGATTCCTGTCGCGTGAGGGAATAGCAAGTGTAACGAGATTGTTTCTAGATTAGCCGAAAAATCAAAACGTCTTATTGAATACAGCAAATATGTGTTGTGTACCGAACGTATTGAAATTCAACCCGATGGTTGAGTTTGATTTGTTTTCTTTATTGAATTCCGTTATATGTATTTAATGTTGTTATTGAATCATATTCACCAACCCTGAAGAATGTACCTAAGTAATGTATTAATATATACGGTATAACGAAATTTTCACGAAAACTTGTCCTTAATAGATATTTATGAATGTGTCATTACATATACATATTTTTACGAAGAGATACGTATAAAAATCAAAATCGAGTGGAGGTGGTGCTGGTTGTCACTGAGATTGGCAATTATACTCGTATACATTGAACGCATTGAAGATCTTCCTCAACTATATTTTGACCCTTGTCTTAAATCCCCCAGGGGCTACTTATTATAAAAGGAGTTATGAGTACGTACTGCAAATTCTGATAGCAAATCCAGGCTCTCTGGTATTTCATTTGGTCCTTTCATATGTTTTACTTTGCAAAAATGTGGGGGTTTTTTCCCCAAAATTTTCCTGAGAGCAATTCTTCACAAAACTTCGGAATATGTGTGCCAAAATAGCGCAAATTTGGGCAAAAACATACGATTTTTGAATAATTGGACCCAAATTTGGGAGATTTTGTTTTCATTTTTTCAATTTCCCTTTTAATATAGTGTTATTGAGTATTGTCCTTAAGGCTCATTCTCAGATAAAGCGTGCAACTTTGCCGTTTTGGTGTCGCTCATGTTCGTGTTACTAGTTTACCGTTGTTACGCCTATTACAAATAATTTGAGTGATCTAGTTGATACATTAAAGTCACATTAGTAACATGTGTGAAGCTCAACATTTTAGCATGCCAGGAAAGTAGATAACGATTAATCTGAAAATGCAAAATCGTTACTTTTCCCCATGTCGCTAGCCAGACTTTTTACGTTTTATGTGGCCCCGTTCCTAAAATATTCGGGCATTTCAAACGAAATGCATATTTTTTAATAGCCCGTAATAGGTATTAGTAATGACATATAAAGTTTAATTATATTAATTATTTAATATGACATAATAGCTTTTTGAATCATGTCGCCAATATTGCAAACAGATACGAACCAAATTCTAAAATCGATAACAAAGTGTGAAAATCAATATGTTGATGGATGATTCCGCATTAGATTTATCAAGTAAACTTCAGTCTTGAATAACATATATTTTATATAGAATTATATATTTACAGTAATGATTAACAGGGATATTAATATCAAAAAAAACCTATGTGACTGTCACGTCGCAACAGATACGAACCACACATTTTGTCGCCTTTTCGCAAAACGCGGTACACTATGAGCGAAATACTACACCACAGTTTAGTATGTGTAGAGCTTCTAATTTAGTGTCAAGACCAAGTTTGTAAGAAAACTAATTTTCTCAATAATGAATATTTAAAAAAAGATTCCAACAGATACGAACCGACAGATACGAACATTAGGTATAGGGAATACAATGGTTAAAAATCAAGTATTTTTAAAACATCTCCCATGCACTTTTTCTTCTTCAGAAGCCATAAGACTTTATAATTTTGTATGTTTTTCATGAGTTGTTAGTAGTCGAAATTTCAACATTTCTCTAACCAAAGTTGCACGGTTTATCGGAGAATGAGCCTTAAACCTTATAATGAAGTGGTAGGTCACTCAAATTCTACTATAAAATGATTGAGAGTGATACTATTTTTCAAGCAACAATTCCAATCAAAAGTCAAAATAGTTTCAAATCATAAGATTATTTTTCAGAGTGATAAAAGATACAATGATTGAGAGTGATACTATTTTTCAAGCAACAATTCCAATCAAAAGTCAAAATAGTTTCAAATCATAAGATTTTTTCAAAGTGATAAAAGATACAATGTAGCTGTTAAAGTTTTTGTTTATTATTCAGAATTGGGGCCGACGTAAATCGAGTTTTCCTCCCATCCCTGCTCTTCGTCTGCTCCGTCCATTCTACTTTCACGTCCTGCCAAACCGTCTTTGTCATAATCCAGACTGGTTTTCAAATTATGTGAAACTTTGCTACTTAACTTGCCATCATTGTTTCCAGTAGAATCTGATATACCTTCATTACAATTAAGCTCAATCTTTCTTCGTTCCTGGCCACATTCCCGGGGGGGGGGGGCACTCAAATATAAAATGACTTACCAACTCCTACCGGCTTTCGAAATGTAGGGGCAATAGGTGAGAAATACATTGAAAAATTGGGATCATTCGGTGTAGAGGGTCAAAAAATCATAGTTAATTTATTTAATCAAAAAAACAACAACCACATAGTTAATTTATTTATTGCATGCATACACTCTTACACTCTATTATCAATGGTGAAAAATTAATGAATCTGATAGAAAATAAGGTAGATAATAATGAATTTCCCAAGATAATCAGCTTTTATCCAAATTTCTATGATTAATTCATAGCAGAGATTTGTTTGGTCTTATTCATTGGTCAAAAAAGTTTTTGGTTGGTTGCAAATCGTTGGTGTGTGTCTTTATTGTTTGAAAAAATCTTTAATATATACTGGTAAGTCCCAATTCCACAGTGTGCATGTCATATACATTATGACATACAGTGACATTTTTGTTCAGGTTTAAAATCACTGTTCCCCAGCCGTGCGCACCAATTCAAAACCTGCCCTTGCATTCTGAATTTGATAGTGTCCAGCCCCCCCCCCCCCCCGGGGCATTCAACTTCAAAATGGGGGTCGATGTGGATTTCCAATTGGATTTACCGCCAGTTATCTTGTGTTACTTAAATCTGGCTAATTTGCTAGCCACCGCAGGCTGCCGTAGTAAACAGTCTACAGTCGTTGCTTTACGCCCATGACTCACATTCGCCAGTCTCCGTTTCGTTACATAGTGTGAGCCAGTCTTTTTGTTTTATTGTAATTTAAATTAAATTTTAAATGACAGTAAAATCACGCATGCAATGATTAATTTAAAAATCATGCACAATTACGCACAAATAAATATTTTAAATATTTATTTGTTGTTAAGCGTATCATTTTTAAGGCTTTCCAGATATTAGTTATTGCATGATCAGATATAGCATTAAGATGACACCTAAGGTTATTATATAGCGTATAAAGGATAATCCTGTCATATTGTGTAAACGTTTCGAGACTCTAAAAACGGGCCGATGAAAATTTAGCTAAATTTAACTACCGCTTGTCAGCATTTGTTTGCAAACCGTACCTCAAATGACATGAATTAATCTGCATTTCTTAGAATTATTATATTCAGTGTAGGGCAGTCAGCGTGTGACTGTTCATCCAAAAACAGCCGTAAATGCAGCCTCTTGTCATTTTAACTTTTTAAAAATATTTGCAAAGACCCAAGTTATTAGTATTAAAATAGATACTCAATAAACTTCACATACCTGTCAACATTTTCAAATTCTGATGCGGGAGACTTCTGTAATCACTTAAATTTATGAGTAAATTGTACGGGGAACTGACATAATTATGAAGCTACATGTATATGAGGCCCATAAGGTACACCCAAAAAATACGTAGCTTTTGAAAACTGAAAAGGGACAAAAGGGTCTCTAAAGCGTACATACGAGTCAAAAAACCATCGCATTTTCAATGTCTTAACAAAATGTACCGTTTACGCGGTATGTAATATTTTAAAGCGGGAGATATCGGGAGATTTGTTTTAAAAGGTGGAGATATGGGGAGATATGGTTACCCAATTGGGAGATCGGTAGGGCTGCCTGAAATCGAGAGACTCTCCCCTAAATCGGGAGACTGGACAGGTATGACTTCACTTGATTTCCCAACATGCAAGAGTCAAGTTATGGTCCG
Source organism: Ophiothrix spiculata (assembly GCA_000969725.1). Classification (NCBI taxonomy): domain Eukaryota; kingdom Metazoa; phylum Echinodermata; class Ophiuroidea; order Amphilepidida; family Ophiotrichidae; genus Ophiothrix; species Ophiothrix spiculata. The sequence continues at coordinate 13,120 of JXSR01S043680.1, read as the reverse complement.
TCAAAGGTTGTCAGGGAGTAAAATGTATAACTGAGATAAACGTCAGTAATCCCTATCTATACACCGACTGTTGTATTTGTGATGGCTCACCCCCAAAAAGAAAAAAAAAATGCAGATCATATCAATTTTGATTTTATCATTTCAACCGTTAAAGTATTTTCTAAGCTTTAAAATGACACTTTACTTGTTAAAATTGATCAAGGCAACCAAATTTTACAACAGAAAATCTTCTGGAAATTTTTATTTTTATCTATATTTTTTGCTGTCTATTTTCACCAGTTTCTCGAAAAGTGTTCTGTCGCAAAGCCCCCTTCTCGGGGTGAGTCATCACATTTATAGATGTAATATTTGATGCATGTTGTAATTTAAAACTGACATTATCAACTTGAAAAGGTTTTACACGTATGTAATATATAAATTTAGTTGTACGAAAGTCCACAAATCTGCCTAAATTGCAATATAACTTACAAAAATGTATGACTTTTATTAAGGGTTAAGGACGTCTATCGTCGGTTGGCATGATCTAAAAATATTTTAACGTTTTTGGCAAGACATACATGTATTTAATGCAATGACTATTAGAAAAAGTAGAAAAATCACCTAAAATGTGTTTTTAACTAATTATCTAAAGAATACAGCTTGATTTGTTGTCCGTAACTATGCAACAGAATGCGTTATATACTGGGTAACCCAATAAAGCGGTGGAGTAACAAATTCCTTTACTGCACTATGTTTTTCATGTCGTAATTCCCTTATTTCATGTCATACATTAGTAAATTTGGTATCAAATGAGAGAGGAATAAATATATTTTAATAAAATGAAAACTGAATGTGTTTAGCTAATTTGGTTTTTAATTGAGATTAATTGATGTGTTAATTAATCAAAGCGGTGGAGGATGAGGAGCCGGAGGATGAGGAGCTCTTAATTCACATAATTGGCCGTTACTCCCACATACTTGCGTAGATTGTCATAAGATTTGGACACAACAAAACCAAGGTGAAGTTACACATGTGACATAAAAATATACGAAATTGAAGGTGATCTAGGGTCATCTAGGGTCAAAAAACCTCTATGGTCAAGATAGGTACAAGTAGTTGCAAAAGTTGTCACTATTCCCACATACTTTCATGGATTTTCATAATACTTGGGCACTAGGATACCCCTTCAGGCTGGTGACTTGTGGCATGACGAATTGGGGTAAAAGTATTTTGAGGGGTCATCTTGGGTCATTATTTGTTTTAAGCTTAATCACCCTGAATGAGTGATTGAATGATTAATGAAAACCTGAACAGAGCGGCTTTATCCGGATGATACTGGATAGTAGTTGTCATTGGTTGTGCTGTATGTAGCTATATAGAATATTACGCATGTTTTTGGTTTAAAAATTGCATCTTGAAAAATTTCGTTTTTCAAATATGTTACACCCTGTATATTTTCTACACACCCTTTAAGAATATATATACTTTTCCTATTATAATGTGAATAGTTTGAAAGTTTAAGGAACGCAAGGTAAAAACTCCTGGTTTTGCCCATTTCCTATGTGTTACCAGAAGGTAACCCAACTTACGGCGCATGACCAATACGAACTTTATTTACTTCAGAAATTAGTGACCTATGGTCTAATAGGTGATTATATTACGTACTCTATAATATACCAAAACCGCGGGAGGAGTGGAGTGGCGGTCAAATATAAAATGAATACTGATGCAAGGCTCACGATCCAAGTACTGGGGCATTCGGTGAGAGCACAATTTCAAAAAAGGGAGGGTCATATAGAAGAACAAAATTCACCCTCAAAAGCAAGCCTAACACACCTTTTTCTTCACCGTGTACGTAGGATTCAATAGGATTTATTATCAAAGCTGAGACCCATTGCTTTCAAATATGGCTCATTCTCCGATAAACCGTGCAACTTTGGTTAGAGAAATGTTGAAATTTCGACTACTAACAGCTCATGAAAAACATAAAAAATTATAAAGTCTTATGGCTTCTGAAGAAGAAAAAGTGCATGGGAGATGTTTTAAAAATACTTGATTTTTAACCATTGTATTCCCTATACCTAATGTTCGTATCTGTCGGTTCGTATCTGTTGGAATCTTTTTTTAAATATTCATTATTGAGAAAATTAGTTTTCTTACAAACTTGGTCTTGACACTAAATTAGAAGCTCTACACATACTAAACTGTGGTGTAGTATTTCGCTCATAGTGTACCGCGTTTTGCGAAAAGGCGACAAAATGTGTGGTTCGTATCTGTTGCGACGTGACAGTCACATAGGTTTTTTTTGATATTAATATCCCTGTTAATCATTACTGTAAATATATAATTCTATATAAAATATATGTTATTCAAGACTGAAGTTTACTTGATAAATCTAATGCGGAATCATCCATCAACATATTGATTTTCACACTTTGTTATCGATTTTAGAATTTGGTTCGTATCTGTTTGCAATATTGGCGACATGATTCAAAAAGCTATTATGTCATATTAAATAATTAATATAATTAAACTTTATATGTCATTACTAATACCTATTACGGGCTATTAAAAAATATGCATTTCGTTTGAAATGCCCGAATATTTTAGGAACGGGGCCACATAAAACGTAAAAAGTCTGGCTAGCGACATGGGGAAAAGTAACGATTTTGCATTTTCAGATTAATCGTTATCTACTTTCCTGGCATGCTAAAATGTTGAGCTTCACACATGTTACTAATGTGACTTTAATGTATCAACTAGATCACTCAAATTATTTGTAATAGGCGTAACAACGGTAAACTAGTAACACGAACATGAGCGACACCAAAACGGCAAAGTTGCACGCTTTATCTGAGAATGGGCCATATGTGTGCCCCTGTTGCATGAGAGTCATGTAAGTTACATAGGATTAACCACAAGACACACACCAAACTCGTGGGCGATATAATTGCCCCTATTTACAAACCTCTTCTCAACGAATGGCCCAATGTTTTAATTTTACATTTAATTGTGTCACCTATAAATGACCCCTATATGCATGATTTTCATTAAAATTGCTCACTGACAAAATGTTCTCAATTTTGGACTGATGGACTTGGGATTTGGACTGCTGACCTTTCCCGTATACCGTTGTTAACCTTTTGATAATGGTGCATTTTTATTGATGGGACAATATGAAGTGATTGGTAATGGTAACACTTCTATTGATTGCATTTGAGCAATCCGCCATATTCACGGCATTACATTTCACATGCAGGGCATCTACCGCAAGGAATATATTGCATTTTTATTCAAGTTCTCGAATTTGAGGCTTTTGATGCGAGTATAACCTTTTTTAACTTAATATTCTTCGTGACCATACAATGTTTTTAGACATGTTAGTCCTCAACAAAGTGTCAAAATTCGATGTTTTAACTTATAAATCTTCAAATCTCGACTGTCAGATTCTGCCCATTGAGGTCAACATCTTTGACATAAACGGTTTGTTTTTCAATGATGTTATCCTTACAATTTAATAAAAAGTACATGTGCGGATAAGAGAGTGTCACAGCAAGTCTTTTTCATAAAAAAAAAAAAAAATTAAAATGGATTGATTTTAATGAGCGATTTTGGGCGGCAAATTGGACTGTAAAATGACGTGCTATTGACTATATTGTCATTGTTTTCATGACAATTTAATAGTGTGATAAATATAAAACAAAATAAACAATTATTTCATTAGTGTTTGTAATTTAACCTGCCAAAATTGATACCTCATATGTGTAGTGTGTATCTATTTGTATTTTATGTCTGCTGCAGATTGTATTAACCACACTCATTATATACCGACTAGTGCATCCTTTTACCGCGGCGGTCTACTTATATGACTTAAGCATTTTAAAAGTTGTCAACTGGTCAAAACTGCGGCAAAACATTTGCCCCTCCCCCTCCAAATGGCCAAAAACTTTGTTTCCTGAAGATTGGGCCTTAATTTTGACTCAAATTTACAAAAGACAATAAAGTTTCATTGATAAAAAAAATATTCCGAGTGTATATTAAAGAGACATTGAACTAGAACGAGTAGATAAATTCAAATCTCAATATAAGAACTCAGGAAAGACTAAGCGTAAATAAATCTGTTAATACACAAAACAGTGTCACTGTGTACCACAACAGCTGTCGTTGAGACTTACATGATAGATCATTGCACTTGCACTAAAACTACCTAAAATAGAATAACAACGAAGATTTTTTGAGGTTCACTTTAAATAGGTCAGAATCAAATACAAACAAAATTACTAAAATCCGATCTTTCTCTCCTGAGCTAGGATATCATTTTCTCCTGTTAGTGAGAGTGGTATTGGTTACGTCATTTGAAGGATAATAATATACATTGTCCATTGATCCTGTTTCCGATTTGAGACATCTTAGTGTAGTATCATCGTGTAATTTCTCTTCAAATTTACAAGATTGAACGATTCAAAGTGCATCTGCATGCGACAAACGTACTCGGCACGCTTCTTATCCGTTCAAATAAAAACAGTATAAATGACACTCGTCGATTAATTTTCTTTTCGCAAAAAATGGTTTTTGGGCCGGGTTTTTGGGTTGATATAATGGAAAGACGAATGTGTCTCATATACATGTTTATTGAATAGAAATACAAAATTTCTACTATTCATTTTTTTTGAAAATCTGCTTTAGGGGTTGTTTCAAAACTCAACCGCGGAGGTTGCCTTCCTAATCATGGTGGTTCTGTCCGGTTCAAC
>JXSR01S043678.1:15445-28268 GCA_000969725.1 Ophiothrix spiculata | reverse complement strand
AAACTTTTCTTCTCTATATATTTTAAACCATTACATTTCCAAAACTTTTTAGAGTAATCTAGGCTATTCCATTAAATTCTTTCACATAAAGGCATATCTATTGATCCTACAACGAATATATGTGTACCAGCAAGGAATTGAAAAGCCATCTCAAAGAATGCACAAGCTCGGCATTCTTTCCATATTTTTTGTGGTTTCATGCTAGGAGCCACTATTTGGGTTAGGTACAAACAGCAGATACAATGTTATACTTTAACATGAATTCAGTTTCTTCAATGGTTGCATTTTAGTGATTAACAAAGTGTCCAAAAATTAAATGAACACTTTAAATGTTAGTAACTTTAAAATCAAGATTCACATAACAGCTGCAGATACATGTATTGAAGACTTACGTAGAATTCTTTCGGTACCTAATATGATGTTCATCTTTTAAAATCAGTTTTAATGTAAGTTATGTAAAACTTAAAGAGGCCAATTTCATACCGAGATAAAAAAAGAAATGTGCGACCCAGATGGTGGGGAGGGATAAATATTTCAAGACAGAGGGATAATTCATGAATATTTTAATGGCCTAGACAGCGAGACAGGTTTAAAAATGTAACAAGACGATATTGATTAAAGCTTTGTCTTAATAATTACATGAACATAACTTTTGATGTACATTACCAATTGAAATGAAACAAATGGTATCTAAAAGTTCAATACATGGGATGGGCTATAAAATGCAACCATTTAATACTTTCTGACTATCCGTTAAACTTGAAAAATTACACGCAAAGATTGTAAGTTTTTTTCTGGGACACCCTGTATGTATAAGAAATATGAACATGATTACAGCAAGTGTTTCTGTTAAAAATTGTTTAAATTTACATTTTTATAATATCTATTAAAAGACTCAATATTTACAGAGTTACGAACATCTGTATTAAAAATTCCTGATTTCACTGGCAATGTTCTGTTTCAGGCCAGGAATATGCCAGAGTTTTGAGCTGATCGCTCAGTCTTTCACCTCACATCTCTTATGAGGTTACTGATGTATCATGTTTGGTACCAAAATAATTCTACAATTCTCCTCTTTCAAAACATACATCTAAAGTTTTCAAATCTGTCGTTAATTTTTGGACACCCTGATCTAAGAAATATATGATACTGTTTGAAATGAATATATTCGTTCAAATTCTAAAAAAGGCTAATTAAAAATGGTACAAAAGTAATATTTGGGATCAATGAACATGCCTTCAAAACACCTTAATAGGAGAGTATGATGACCTACATGTATACCTCATTTCCTTCTGTTTATGCAGAGGCTATTCTATCATATACATTTCAATAAACGAGGCTATTGCTACCAGTGCACTCTCCATGGAGTAATAATGGTCAGCAGTGAGGCAGATGACATGATGCAAACATTTGTGATATAGACACACAGGAAGTCTTGTATAATTAACTGAAAATAATAATTGTAAACTGATGAGGCAGAGAAAAAGAAAAAAATAACAGTACAAAGTCATGTGAAGAAGCACCAAAAGACTAAAAGTAAGAAAAAATACATATGAATGAATTACAGTACTGCCTCATCCCTTATTCAAATACATGCTTGAAGGATACCTCTACTTTTGCCATTTGGTATTATGTCTTTGATCCAATGTCTTAAGGTCTGATAAATTTACACCATTTCTTGAAAAAAGAGAATAATTCTCTAATATTTGTAGTACATAACACAAAAATATATTTCTGTAAATTGTACTTGTTCATATGAGTAAAATAACATGCCATTCTACGGTGTCCCGTGGAGCCGGGGTTGGCATGACGCATTACACACAATGCACAGACTGTTTTCCTCTACCAGGAGCCACACTGAGATGGCTGACTGCATTTTTAAAATATCCAAATCAGTTGATTTACTGCAAGTCTTGATTTGGAATTTTAACTTAATGGACGTGCTATATTTAATGTTACTTTAATATAACGTGATACTTTGAATTTAATGAAATGCTACATGACTTATTGCTTTTGCTTATGAATGTGAATATGGGGGACAAATGGTGTTGTAAGTGCAGTGTGACAACATGTGCAAACCCACTATATTGATGCATTTCAGTTGTTCTTCTGCAATGGTTTAATGATTCTAGTCTGGACCAATTTGACAAAAAAATTGTCCAGGACACCTATCCACAATAAGTGATGTGTAACCCATTTGATTCCATGTGACCCAGGGTTACCATTGGGAAAAAGTCACATAATCAAGCATTGCGGTCAAAGATATGATTGGCACAGACAATTCCATGTTTACTTAGCATGATCATGTGACCCAGTCACATGTGGTATAGCTGACATTATACTTCTGTGGTTACATGAGGTAACACAATTAAGTAAATGTTGATTTTTACAAAAAGTATTACAGCTCAAAAAGGCTAAGACTGATTTTATCTAGATATAACAGCCATTACTATATTCTAACATGTCAAGTGTCCAGAATGAGGTCAAAGGTCATGTGGGGTACATAGGTCAAAAGTATGATGTGCACACACACACACACACACAAACAAGATGGTTCACGAAATAGTAGTCTCGCCTGCGTATCGGCCACCTATTGAATTGACCGCCTATTGGTACTTAATCATTCAGTTGTGGGGTGGATCCCAAATGTACAATTTGACACCTTAATCTTTAAAATCGGACAAAGTTGAAAATTTGATCCCAACGGAAAGGTCGGACGACGGGGTCACCATTGACACTAATAATTGGGACCCTGGGATCGGGACCCATTGACAAAGAGTAGCATGGGGTAAACAATGACATTCACAAGGGGGATAATGAAATATCTTAATTGACATAGACTAGTGATGCCAATGGCAATGATGGTATTATGGTTATTTCCCGTTGTTTTATCTGTTTAAAAGAAGTTTTCATCCAGCCTTATCGATTTGATTTTGGTGTCAGATGATTTGTTGTCTCGCGCAATACTATATAAGTATGGTGTTCGGGACTTAACATGTATTTATGGAGGGTCACATGATATGTAAAGCCTGATCATTTTCATTCAGAATAAATCAGAGGTACATCGCAAACAAGTTCATGACTTATAAATATTTTTTCCAATAATGCTGATAATTGTTGAGATCGTATCTGATTTATAAATTCCTCCCGTACTTCATTAAAAACCATTAATTTATAAATAGATCACACTGAGATCAGGCTCCTAGCCTTGTGATTTAAGAGTGAACTGTTAGTAATTGAACCGCTCATTCAAAAATGTTGACTTTTTACTATTGTTGACTCGATCACCACTATGCTTAAAAAGGTCTTGTGGAATCTCGTCAGCTCATATACCTTTTCCTATTATGTGCTTTTTAAGAGCTGCTTTCACTTCCAAACAAGGATGTAAAATTCATTAAGGCGTTGCTTCAAAACTCACGCCGGTCGATTCTACTGAATTGACCGCCCACTGGTACTTAATCATTCAGTTGTGGAGTGGATCCCAACTGTACAATTTGACACTTTAATCTTTAAAATCGGACAAAGTTGAAAATTTGATCCCAACAGAAAGGTCAGTAACGGGGTCAGCATTGACACTTTTGATCTCTGGTCCAAGACGAACAATTTGACACCTTAATCTTTGAAATCGAACAAAGTTGAAAATTTGACCCTTGACCCCCAGGGGACGGTTCTGGACGGTTCACCAGAATATAAAAAAAAGGCAACTGGCCAGATATGGGCTGATGAAGAATATAATTGGCCTTCAATGGCTTCCCATGTATTCAAACAAATTATGTTTTACTTCTTGGTTTACATGAAGTCACACCTATGCGTGGATTTCTATATAGGAATTCCATCTACTTGTTCAATGCAGTACTGGTTCAATGGTAATAGTTTTGATATTATTGAAGACTTTGTTGCTCTGCTGCATGTTGGTCCTCGCATTTATTGTTGAAGTACTTGTCTGTTTCATAGCTGCCAGTTGGAGTGCAGGATTATAACAGCTATTGGTAGTGGTTCGCTGTGACAATTAAAAACATATTTTTGCAACCATGTGGAGATTAATTTGGTAACCAGAAGTTGCCATGTTTGAAGATCTCCCATTTATTACTTTTTGCACCATAGTAAATTGCATTCTTATCTTGTCATCGCTGGAATTATTGACACACATTTATACTTCAAACAATGGAAACGGTCTTAAAATGCCTTTTTCATTTTCATCAGTGTAAGACTTGTATCAGAAATCCATGTTTTTTCCTTTGATCTATGAATTCAAAAGACATTTAATTTGCGTAGACATGTATAATGATACAGTCCAACAGACTAGTTAACCCTAACTGATCATGTAACTTTCTCATTTCTAGTCTATCTCCTCGAAAAGGGAAGGGTGCTGAAAAATGTGTGTTTTCACCAGGATTCGAACCAGTGACCTCCCGTTTCCCAAGCGAGTCATACCCGTAGCAAGCCATCGCGGAGACGCTGCCCGGCCAGCGATTTGGTCCCTGCATATAACCCCCGTCTATGACGTATCGGGACTTAGCGCATTTTCATGAATTTCTAAAGTGGATTTAGTGAGATCTGGTACTGTTAGGGTTAATTTCACAAATGACAAATCCTAAAGAGATAGACATTCGCCATACCTATCAGGACACAAACAATAAGCTGAACCATATTCCATGCATTTCTCACGATTTTGCACATCACCAAGTGACAGCAAGTGACACCAATCCGATATGTAATATCTGGAAAAGATTCCTAAATAGTATTGAAGACCTGTATGTATTATATGTCTCTAGTCAATCAGGTATTGTTTAGTGTGTCACTTCATCAATATCACATTATCTGTGGTCAAAAAAGGTCAATTAAGTTTAATGGCAAGATCAAAACTTGTGAATAGAGATCAGCTGATGAATTTCCATAAGGGCATATGGGGACACAAGTGTCATAAGCTATAATAGGGTAGTAGTATGGTCCATCTTCATATCATGATTCAGCCATGTCTAATTTTGAGACAATTTGCCACTGAAATCTACCATCTGGTCCAAAGGGTCATATTAAAAGTACTATTAACTAAAGATAAATCCATATGAGAAGATATTCAGTCTGAATGGCAAAACAAGGCAAATCAGACACAGGATTGAACTTCTAAGAGTAGTAGACTGTGACCAAGTTACACCAAATAATATCACAGAAATATTTTAATGTGTTAAAATGTGCATTTCCCTGTGTTATGGCTTATAATTTAGATACTGAAATGTAGAAGTATCCTTCATCTCAGAATATTATGTAAATTGTCGGTCACACCGCATACTCTTCTATATGGTATTTTTGAGAAAATGTGTGTGTATTAATATTTTATTCAAGTTTTCCAAATTTACCAAGTTACAGACATCAACATTGCCTAGAAACTGAGTAATAAAATGTTGATTTTGGTCTATTTGTTGATTTAGCAAATTTAGCATTTCACATAAAGATCTATATGCCAAAATCACTTACTTAAGTATAGCGTAAACAACGCATCCCATACAGATCTAAGTGGTGCGCTATTTCAACTTCACAATGCATAAAAATTTTGCATGCAGATCTATACATATACATCAGTTTGACATATTCAATTACTGTACTAAGAGATCGCTTAATGTCAAAAAAGGCGTTTTCACATAGAAATCTTATAAGTCCCAAGCTATATTAAATATGGTTATAAGAAGTATTTTTTTAAACTAAACATAATAAAAACTTTGTAGTCCTTTCTTTTAAAATCATTAGTATCAGAAGAAAACTTAAATGCAAAGGCTCTTCTATCACACAAAGTCTACATAAGAATTTTCAAATACGCTTTTCTCGAAATGCGCCTTTCATCATATAGAACAGTATGCGATGTGACCAACGAAATGATATTAATTAACCCTTAAGATTTAACCAAACTTTAATCTCTTCTATCAGTTCACAAACATACTGAATGTTTGGTCTCTTTGTGATAGTCCTACAAATACATTTATCTGCAAGAGTTCTCAGCCTGTAGGATATATCATTTTGTAAAGCTATTTGGTGGATGGTTTGGCCAAAGGAATACACATCTGTAGCAAAACAGGGATGCGTCTCCCTCCTAAGGAGCACACCATCAACAAATATATGCTCATATGAGGAGAGTGAATACACTTGAAGCTCTGTAAGCCGACGTGCATACTTAGCCATGTGTGACAAAGACATGTCAACAAGTTCGGCACGAATCTTCTTGTTATCACCTCTCACATATCCAAGCATTATGTTGTCTGGTCGCACTTTATTATGGACAAAGCCATTGTCATGAAGCCCTTTCAAGGCCTCGGCAGTGTCCTGAATAATTTGCAACCACTGCTGTTGATTTAATGTATCCTCGTACCAATCATTGATGTTGGAGGCTGTAATAGCTGTGCCATAATGCAATGGGACCATGATGGATGTGGTCACCATGTATTTAATGGCACATTCAAACTCCTTTCTATATATACCAGCCGCTTTTTGAACACCTTCAACATTCTGGTTCATTTTTAAAACCTTGAACTCCAGCGTTGCCCTGTTAAAGCGGCCGGTGTATTCAACAAAATATGTTGTTGGATTACTATTGGGCACTATATGAAGTTTACGGTGCTCATCATCCATATACAATATTTTTTTTCTTACATAATTTTCTGGTACTTCTTCACATGAAAAAGACAGTTCATCAAGTTCAGGTTGCGTGTAACTGTAGCCTGAACCTAATACTGTTGCAGCCTCGACCATATCAAGTGTCCTCTGCATCACTGCTGGCCTTATCCTCTCATGGACACAGCGAGCATGTCGCTCATGAAGGTCAACCATATCTCCTACCGTATGTGTTAGCTTTTTTTCAAGAACACGGTTGTGTTCCTGCTCGCGCCGCAAATGCACTTCTGCCCTCATTTCCGGTGGAATGCAATTCCGTTGTTTTGGAATATTTTGTTGCGATGCCTTTTGATGTGGCCATTGAAACTCCTTCTCCTGAAAATAATAAATATGAAAAAAAAATATTGTACAACATCATAGTTAATCAATTCAATTTACTGCTTTTTATTCAGTTAACAAATTCTATTTCCATTGTCTAGTGGAACAGTGCAAGACTTTGAACAAATTAACAGCAAGTGCCACCTACTACGTAGGTCAACATGTTACATGATTGAGCAATGTAACATATTTCATCTCTATTTTATTCTCATCACAGGCCCTTTGAAAAGCTTTTGAGCAATATCACTCCCTGACGGTTGATAAGGCACGGCTATTCATTCTAACTGTGGACAAGATTTAAAGCAATCTGTAAATATTAACCATAACCAAGAGGTTACAAAACTCACTGTTAAAATAACAAAAATTTGACAAGTCCAAATACATCGCAAACACTGCTTTAGACAGAAAAAACATTTACGCCATGGCAGGAATTCTATTTTGGATTATTAAATGTGTACATGCTTATGGATACCAGAATTCCTAATGTTCAAATCCAGTGAAACACACTTTGTTTCCCAACCGCTCTCATTCAAATGGACAATCTCAATGCAAGGTTTGGATTAATTACATCTTAATCATATTCAGTGGAACCTCTTTAACACGAAATCACTGGGGCCATAGATTATAGTTTGCGTTATCAGGATTTTGTGTTATCCAGCTGAATTCACATAGAAAGTCGATACTTTGGACAAAACAACCATTTAGCATTATCATGCTTTCGGTGTAAATCAGTATTGTGTTAACAAGGTTTTACTGTATCTCATGTACATGTATGTAATTAATATAGATTCCTGACATCTGATTGGTTAAGAAAGGGTGGGGGGTGCTATGAGCAAGATTGTAGTATGTAAACCTTTTAGTACATTATCTATGCCAATGGCACAGAGTTTATGCAAAATGCATCTGAAAATATTGACACAAGGTCGCATCTGCATTTATGACCAAATTAACGTATAATTAATCAAATTTCTAATGATCAAAGCTTTTTATCTCCAGAATAGCCACAGTGTGTATTAAACCTTTAATCTAGAAAACCAAAATTGGGACATCTTTGTTTTCAAAATTGTCAAAATGTATCTTTGTGGCACTAGACACAGAGTAACTATTATTAATAATTGAATTAAATCCATAATATGTAGTAAATTATTGCCATTGGTTACACAATGTTAAGTCACTATGCACTTGTTAAGACAGACAGATTTTTTCCAAAATTATCTTGATTTAATATCAATAAAGGCTCAATGTACGTTTGGATCATAACATACATGGTAACCAAAGCACCAACAGATATTTTGCTTAAAAACAGATGAAATAATGTAAAACGGTTTTCTTATAAACAAGCAGTGATAATTTTGACATAATTTCCAAGGTAAAAAATATAATCATCTTAAAAACATAAACTAGAACATACAGGTTTTGCAGATGTATTGGTTAACATAAAGCGGGAGAAAACACTAATTGAAAACTGTCAGATAATTCTCACAGGGAGACAAACTTAAACTAAATTCTTACCTCAGCCACTGAGCCTGCTTCTGCTGTCCCTTGCTCCAAATCCAATGAACCCTAGTGTGGAAAATCAGAAACAAAAACTGAATAAAAGAATATTGATACAATTTTCAGGAAATTCAAGAAAACATTGTTTATTTTATTTTTCCAATTGTATGTCTTTTTTTCAAATATTAGTAGTTCACTTTTTTCAAAGTGAATATACAAATACAGCATGGTTTAAGGGGAAGTATCGCAAAATACTGTCCCCCAGGTGTTGGGTGTTCAAGATTTCCTCCATCAACCGAAACCTATGGATGGTTTTTAGCAATACTTCTCTGAAATAAACCATGATGTATTTGTTTTACTACACTTCAAAAAAGTCAAAATATAACTTGAAAATGAATCCTAAAGTTAAAAAATTCAGTTCTGCGAGCCATACCGTAGTACCATGCAAAAGTTTCTACTACTTTCCCCGCGTGTGTGTAAAACACAGAGCAACACATAAACGCATACCCACGCGGATGTACCTGAGTATTAACGCATAATGAAAAGGTAGTAAAAAATACTGCATCTCCGTATTTGACAAAGAAAAAGATTGTATCAACTTACAAATATTCAAGAGGTGTAGTAATAAAAAATATTAGCTTCCTGTAATGTCATTACAAGTACTGTGACAGAACTGCACAGTTTGGCTCACAAATAATTACTTTTGAAATATTTCACTTGTTGATATTTCATGGTGTTTTTTTCAAGTGAAAGAAAATGAAAATAATAGTTTTCTGCATTCTGAATTCAATGTATCTATGGTGTCAAATTGGGGGTATCAGGAAAACAATGATGCATGACATCTTGTTGTATACGAATATTAAAAAGACACATTCACTCTTAACATTTCAATTTGGATAGTCTTTCGCATGAAATATTATTTGTGCAGTATGTCTCCATTGGAAGGAACCAATTGTGCATGTATAATACACGAGGTTTCTATCGAGAATGTTTTTTCATGTCAACATGTCGCAATAATTTGTTGTTGACGTCGACATAAAGTTGATATCAAAGAGTTGATGTTTGCGAGAAAAAAGAAATTTGTTTGAATAACCTTAATGAACCATTTTAGATGTAGACTTATACTTATAATAAAGTAATGTAGTAACTAGTTCTTTCTGCGTACAACAATATATGGGTGATATAAAATTGATATTTTGTAACTTTTTTGTTGTAAACCACCATAATAAGTTTAAAATGGTTGTAAATGCAACTAATAAGCATTAAATTATTCATGCAACACTTTAAGCTCAACTGCTACTAAACAGTCATAAATTGACAATTAAAGTTTTTATAAAATTTTACTTGCCCAGTTTTTTCGACAAATGAGATTTCGTGACGACATGTTGTGATATGCCAATGATGCATGGCATCTCTTTATATGAGAATGTTGAAAAGACCCATATGCTGTGCATATATCATTCATTCATCTTGAGGTTATAAAACTTTTATTAATGCTTAACATATTTGTCAGATACAAATCTTGGTTATGCAATTTACATTTACTTCAAATTTGCTGAGCCTACTATTCTATAGATAAGTCAAGGTTGCAAAAATGGGCTTTGTAATTGAACAATTATAATATCTGTAAAATAAATGTTGTTATATTCAATTATATCTTCATGATCATATATGATAATATCTTCTTGAAGAAGATATAACCATATATGATCATTGTAAAAGAATTGCACAATTGTACTAATGGTTGAAGGTCACATTTTCTTTAGTTTAAATTGAAGTCTCAGACCAAGTTCTTCATGCTGATATTCTAGTTCATCCTACATCAGAATTAGACATGCACATACCCTCACCTTTGTGATTCCATCAAAAGTTAACATTGTTGATACTGTGACCTATTTCTATTTTTAATGTACTGTGGTTGCATAGCATATCTTTATTCATCTATAAGTTAGACACAATAAATATATCAACATGATGAATTTCATATAAACAACATGAGGAACATGGAAAGAGAAGATCAATTATTGCTTTTGATCAGTTTGTAGCGAATTCTCCAAATTATGTTTGTGCCAATCATGGCACTGTTAGAACAATATTTAGCAATGGCCTTAGCGACACGACTAGGAAAGCCAAGCTTCTTTAGTCCAGGACGAACACGGTAATGAACATGCCTAAGTGACCCTATCACAAAAACGAGGATTTTGCAGTCATAGCCACATAACGTGATCGTACATACATACATACATATAGGCTTATTTAACATGCCATTTCATCTAGATCACAGCACGGCTGTCTATACAAATATCACAATCTGATCACATCCTCCATAATGGCTGCTCAAAGGCACACTTTATGTCCGTAGTTAGATTGTGAATATCTAGACAGCACCGGGACAACAAGGGACAGCTATGGGTATAATACCCTACTCTTCACGAACCCAGCTGTGACAAGCATATATGGGTGTGACTCTACCATATATATGGGACCGACGGCTTAACGTCCCCTCCGAAGGACGGGGCTCTCACATGGTTTGTTTACCCTTATCCAAACAACCATGGGTATAGTGCATTGTTGACAGCAACAGGGGTGAGAGCAGCCACAAACTCTGTTAGTACACTCTACACTGGCACTTCGCTGGCAGTACTGTCTATGGCCATACAGTAGCAATATGACACCAATACCCAACAACTGTCTCCATCAAGCCGTGGCAGCATATTGGCCAGACATCAGCAAGTCTTGCATCTCAAAAGCATATTGTTCAAAACCAACAGTTTGTGCACTATCATTCCTTTATCACCCGCATACAATGGTGGCATATGTATGACAAAGGCATGATACAGTTGCATGTACCGGTACTGTACAAGCAGAACAGGTAAACCACACTTGCCTATCAAAATCAATGTGATTGGAGACATCTTTTAATTTATATGGTGACCAATGGATAGATTGACAGAACCAAGTACTTACCTCTCCAATAGCTTTCTTTGATTTCTGTAAAACAAAGAGTAATATGTATCAATTACTGTTACATTCACAATCAGAATATGGATTTCTTTAAAAAAAAAACCACATATTCCGCTTAAACAATATCAGCGGTGCTCTAACGAAATGAGCGTAGGTCACAAATTTCAAACTTTAGTGTATGGCATACCCTATATATTCACTTGTCCAATTCAACTATGGATTTTCTGAATGTATATCACTGTACCGATGGTTTATTTCATACCAGTGTGTCAAAAATGATGTCAAAATATTTTTAAAATGATTCTTCATAGGGTACGATGATCTGTCAAACTATTGAGAGTTGGGGTGTTTAATAATTTATAGGGTTTGTCAGTCGGAAAATAGTTGAATTGAACAAGTGGATACGTTTTTTTAATTCTCTCTAATCTCAGCTTTCAAATGATGCTTAATATGTCACACCATCTTACAACACTCTCCATTTAGAGATCAAAATACAGGGCGGTCCACTGAAAATAGCAACGTTGGAAAATAGGGAAATAAAAATGAGCTGCACATCGATTATAACATGAACTATGGTGCATAATAGCAAAATAGGATCAATTAACCATGACTAACTATTGCACTTTCTGGCATAATTGACCTTCAAACTCAAGTTAAACACTTACGAGTGGGTATCAAAAAGTTTTAAGCTTTACCCAGAATGATTGGAGCTATATATATGAAATTTTGTTAAAATAGTCACTCGTCTTAAAGTACATATGGTGCAGAAGTGGTTCCTAAGTAGTTTTACTTTTTTCACAGGTGGCAATTGATGTCGTCTACCTACTCACTTTAAGAATTTAAGCTGTATGGAGGAAATTGAGACATGTGGTGTCATTAATTCCCTTCATTTGAAGGATGACATGGCCCATTACTTCTTAATGAAATGACCAAAGTTTAGTTATTTGATACCGTAAAGGGTAGGCTTTAATCTTTCCACTGATTGAAGTTGAGGACTGTGTTTCTTTTCCCATCACAACCATTGTCACCGCAAGAAAGTCGGATACTTCAACAAGGAATCACACCAAGAAATCACGGACACTTATTCCCTGTACTACTGAAAGCATGCCATCTCCTGTGAAATCTGTTAAAGCTAACGCACCGACACCTAAGCAACCTATTAAAAGAAAGATCTTGCTTATTGGCGACTCGATACCAAAGAACCTTGTAGGCCGAAAAATGACTTCTCGCTGTGTTATTGTGAACAGATGTATCCCTGGAACTAAATTAGGACTGTGGAATAAACTTGCCCCTGCTATTATTGAAGAAGAAAATCCAGACTTTATTATTATACATTGTGCCACCAACGATTTGCCCAGATGTTATGTGAATGACTGCCTTGCTA
>JXSR01S043677.1:0-12031 GCA_000969725.1 Ophiothrix spiculata | reverse complement strand
CAGCGTCTTCAAAATGCAGCCGCTAGACTAATCGCACATGTTCCAAAACACTCTCACATCTCACATATTCTTTTCAAGTTACACTGGCTTCCCATCAGGCATCACATCCGGTTTAAGATTCTTCTACTTGTGTTCAAATGTCTTGGTGATCTTGGTCCCACATATCTCACTGACCTGCTACACACCTACACTCCTGCACGCACTCTACAATCTTTGTCCAAGAATCTTCTTGCATTTCCCAAACCTCCACCTCGCACTGCTACGTATGGGCAACGTGCCTTCATTGCTGTGGCTCCTGAACTACGGAACAATCTACCAACAAACATTCGCAATGCAAACTCCACCAGTACATTCAAATCGATGTTAAAGACACACCTCTTCAACGAAGCTTTCAAGGACTTCATCTGAGCTGTTTTTTACTTGTGTGTATATTTTGATACTACCTCTATTATAGTTGGTTGTATTTTTGACTTTTGTAAATATTCTTGTGAAATGTAGTTTTAAGATATTTCTCTGTATTTTACATTGTATTTATATGACTCTGCTATGTGTATTTATTGTAAAGCGCCTCAAGGCTTTGGTTTTTGTGCGCTTCTATAAATGGTTGTTTATTATTATTATTATTATTTTTAAAGTATGATTTAAGTGTATTACTTTTGCTGTGTAATCTAATAAGCTTTCCCACAACTGATGAAACAATAAATTGAAAACTGTAGCTTCTTCCTCAATTTGCCTTTTCCATGCAGTCTCCGTTTTATCATAGCCTATCCCAAATGTCTCTTGCCTTCTAATTGTTGTAGAGTAGGAAACAGATTGGGATCTAGCATGGAAATGTCGATGAGTATACTTAGTAGCTCCACCACTTTTGAGTTGAAGTCCTGTTAATATAGCATGGGCTGTCATATCCTTATTTCTGCACTGAAGCAATGTTCCTGCAGCTGACATGATTCCTGGAAGTATATCAGCATACTCCTTCCTCTTTGTTCTTCCTTCTCTCTTCTGGGCCAAAGCATGCAAGAATGTTGGTGCTTTGACTGGCAATTCCTCTTCTTGATCTTTGAAAGACCAATTCTGTAAATGAAAAAGTATGACATGATGTCAAGTATTTTGATTGTTTTTCCAATTTGCCACTGATCATGTTTTATTAGCCATCTGCATTTCAGCATGATCGTTGATATTGGCCTGAGATAAACTTTGAAGTCTGATCTCTATTTATACTTATTGTTTTGTTTTGTCAGTTGAGGATAGCAGTGCTTCTTTTTTGTATTCGCCCACTGTGCAGTTGATGACCATTCAACCTGAAATTTGCTAAAATTAAAGCCCTAACAGACCAACATAATAGCAGCCAGTCAAGATGCATCAAAGCAATAGACCTTTTCAAAATCCATTCGGAAATATCCGGATCCATTGATCACATGGCTATTTTTTCAACCAATCACGTATAAGCTCATTAGTATGCATGATTTTGTCAACAAAAAAGTCCGAAGAATCACTCGCATTTCAGTCCAATAAAAGTGAAAAATAAATAGAACCAGACCCATACAACATTAGATACACTCATTCTGAATAATTTTTGGCCGATGGTACCATAAGCTCACCGACACAAAGAGTGAAATTTCCATTTGAAATAGGCTGATCTGCGCTGATTAAGCTTAAGATTTGAAGTTGCATCAGGTGATCAAAGTGAAAGTGACTCTGTAGTGCTGATGCTAATTCCAAGTTCGAAATCGTACGCAACCAATTAACGAGAACGCGAACTTAACATTCTGGTTATTGTGTTGAAGAGTCACTTTTTTTTCGGCAATTACCGGAAAGTGTAAAATCAGCTTCGGAAATTCTCGGATAGTCGTGTTTTGAAAAGGTCTATAGTGAAAGTAAAATCTAAGCTGATAACAGCACCATTGTGCAGCTAGTATGTTGGCCTGCATGGTGTACTTCCTGTTTTGCTGTTGGATTGAGTCTACAGTTCACTGGGGAGATCACTAGCACACTGGATAACAGTCTCATCAACTTGAGAAATGGTAGCCTTTCTTGCAGCTGTTTTGATTACTCCAGCAGCAGAGTCTACTTCTCCTTTGCCATGGCCACTTGCTGAATAATTCCATGTGATACGAATTCCAAGATCTTTTTTAGACCGAGACATGTCTCCAAACACATTGCAGCTTTTATATTGGGCAGCACACCCATCACTGCGACAGAGTAATTCTGTAAAATGGCACTCATCTTTTTAAGTTCACAAATTACAATATCCTTGATTGTTTTATGCAAGTAATGAAAATTATGTTTCAAATTATTGCAAAATCCAGTGTTCCTTGACATGTGTATCTGTCAATATCAGCAGTTTTTCTCCAAAGACCACAATGCTTGTGGTAGTTCTGTCATACAAATGAGAAGTTCTCGGCAAAGTACAAATCATATGTTTTCTTTCCTTTGATCCTGAAGTGGATGAACATTTGATCTATTTGTTTGTTGTTTGATATCCTTGTACTCTTGACTATGAGGACAATTTTGTCTGGCGTTATGGCATAACAATCAACACTTTTCATTTATGTACATATTTTTGTTTCTTTCAGATGACAAAGGCAACTTGATTGTGATTTTACAACATATTGATGTGTTTTACCTCTAAAACATATGTTTTACCGCTAATGCAACAAGAGATGAAGTAAAATCTCTTACAGTATCTTGCGAGCTCTGTTGATTATGTTATGATCATCAAGGTTTGTTGTTGCAACCTCTTTTTCAGTGCCACACAAACATCCCCATGTACAAAATGTTCCTTCACGTTTACAATGACATTTTACAGTAGAACAAGTGGAATTACAGTTGCGTTTAGTTACACATTTATTTCCACTCTGGATTGCATCATTCATGAATCTCCTTGATTGAAGTATCTAAATTATCCGCCATGTTTTCCTAAAGTCTGGACTGGGTAGATCATTCACATTGTTAACAATGTTTCACTGTATTTAGGTGCTTGAAAAACTGCATGCAATCACCAAGAAAGTTCTTGGCATGGCTCCGCGCACTACACTATTGCTACTGTAATGTGATGCTGGAATCATTATCATATTATGCACTGTGTATAATGGTTCACACCCACTAAAGCCTGCCACCGTTTAGAACTTAGTCAGTTATCCACTCTAAATCACCACTGCTGAATGGAGGCTTTGGTTCTGAGTGAACTGTATCCCTTCAAAGTCAGTTCTAGATGAAATTCCTGTCTTCATGGTAACTCTCACTTCAGCATCATACTCTGCACACATTTGTTCAGACTCCACCTTTGTTATTGTACCACGTCGTTTGTTATAATCCTGACGTTTCTCTTTATAAAGCTTTGTATCTTTTTATAAGGGGATGAGAATTATCAAGAAAATACCTATTTTTAAGAAATACAGCTTTGTTCCCCTCTCATTCCCCCTCAGTTTGCACCACTTGCAGAATTCTTGCACCCGGTAACTAAGTGCATGCTGACAGTGAAAAGTGTTCGATATTCCTGGAAAATTCAAAATAAAACGAAGTAGTCTGGCTTTAAATTGAAGGGAGCCTGTTCATATGTATCATACATTTCACACAGTCAATTCTAACAACTCTGAAATTTGTTTGTCCATGTATATGTCTAATTCTGGCTCTCCACCGGCTCTCTTGGGTGGTGGTACTCTGCCCCATAACATGAGCATAGTAAGTTTTGTGCGAATTTCCTTTGGCAGATCATAAGAGAATCAGAACAATTGGCCACATGGAATGGTGTTTTACATTATTGTGTATGAATGGATCCACACCATCTGTACTAAGTCCGAGGACCAATCTTCTACTTTCACCGGCAAACATACCATTTGCCGCAAACCAATTTTGCTAATCATCGGTATCATAGATATCACCTATAATCTCAGTAGATATTTTGAGGTAAGTTGCTTGCACAATACACAAATCCGTTGCAGTTATTGGTAGATGAACTGACAAAGGCAATGCTGTGGGATCTTTAGTTGCACAAATGATTGACGATGTTTCATCATTTGAAAGTCAAAACATGAAGCTCATTGTTCTTTATAGGGACAAATTTGTGATTGCTGTGACTTCTTGATATTGATTTGCATTTGACATCCTTTTCTTCTATTTTTGATTCATGTAGTTCTATATCCTCTGAAGAAATGTACAAGAAGAGAATATTCTTAATATTTGCTTCTGTCCATGCAAATATGTTTTGTGGTGTTAGGATGTGGTTATCAGTCACTGCTTGCAAACTTGTTCTCCTGACAAGTCCTTTGACAGTGCCTCCAATACCATCACATGGACTCTTTCCAGGTGAGGTAGCAAAAAAATTCCATGTCAGGTAGGAAAAAAATTTGGCTTGACACCAAAATCGTGCTCATGTAAACACAAGTGTAGTAGATTCTTGCAGTTTTTGTACTGTCCACCAGCACCATCACTAGTGTACTATGGTCAGATTTTGGAACTGCTGCTCCATGTGTTTCATCAATTACTATAATGGCCATTACTAGGCTATATTATAATCAATCTATTAATGGGCATAAAGATTTTTAAATTCTTACCATTGAATCCTGAAGATTTTTTATATCTTCCTTTAAAGTATCCTTCACAAGTACCGTAAACCGGGGTGACATTGAACGCTTTTTTCAGCTTTTGCCATTTTTCTTATTTTCAACATAGAAAAGTTTCTGATATTTTGCTTTCAAAATACCTCCTGGGGCATGGTCTTTCTCATGTTAAATTTTTGTAGAACTAGCTGTTACGTAAGATATATATGTTTAATTGTTTACGTACCGTTCAAAGTCACCCCGGCATGGGGTGACTTTGAACGGGGTACTTTTTCATGGAATAAAGTGAGCTAAATACATTCCTAGAACTAGAAAATGTCATTATTCCACAGAAATACAATTGTTTTGATCATAAAAATTCAAAAATGGATGATAATGCAAACATAGTGTCCCAGACTTGAAAATCTGTAAGCAGCAATCAAGTGTGCTGGTTACCCAGCTAGTGCATGTGTTTATATGGGAGATATAGGCGTTCAAAGTCACCCCGGGATCATTTTTTCTCAATATAGAGAATAAGAAAGAAATTTACATAACTATTTACACTCATTATTGTAAACTATTATATTCCTGATCCAACCATATTAATTTTAATTTCTAAGGATCATTGTTACCATGGTACCCATTGAGATTTTTTCCACCTACGAAAATTGCTATAAATTTGGCAACACATTTATAAGGCTATAACAAACAACTGGCAACACCTACGGTAGTGTCTCTAACATGTAACATTTCTTATAGTATCCCCTTTTCAATCATTAATTTAAAAAAAATTATATCATCAAGGATAAGTGAGATAATGGCTGATTGATTTGACCATCTCAAAGTGTTCAAAGTCACCCCGGCGTTCAAAGTCACCCCGGTTTACGGTACATAAAACTGCAGTAAATGTTTCATTTCGTTCAGGAGTATGTCCTTTTTTTCCCCTTGAGCTCTTCCTTTAAAGTATCCTTCACAAGTACATAAAACTGCAGTAAATGTTTCATTTCGTTCAGGAGTATGTCCTTTTCTTCGTTGAGCCGTTCATGGTGCATATGCAGATCTGATACTCTCTTCTTGCGGTTCCAGTTTACGATGTCTGTATTAATCAGAGGTAACAAGAAGACAAAATGAATTGATTACAACTCGATTCTTTCCTTATCCAATGTTGCACTTGTTAAATTTAGTCCAGCCCAAATGGATCTACAGACAATGGTGGGAACTTGCATGGTCAATTGCCCAAAATGTTGACATTGTGTCATTCTATGGTGCAGAAAAGTGATGTCAACCCAATAACAAATACCTGTAGTTTGCCACGGAAAGTTGGACTTGAGTATGCTCTCAACGTCATATGGTATAAAATTTGGATTCCTCAATACCTCCACACTGCCAAGTTTCTGTAGTAATTTCTCTAGGCATTTCTTGTCCTTTGCAATTTTTGCTCGCAATGTGGCTCTTCTTTTACTTGTGTCTGCAATTGAAATATGCCAAATAAAAATGATACAGTTACAAGATAGGGTTGGTACATTTTGTGACCCCACTTTTCTACACTTACTTTTCTGCACCCACTTTTTTTTCTGCACCAATTTTTCTGCCCATCTGTCACAAAGGCTGCTAGAGACGTTGCCATGCTCGGCGCGTGCCTCGTCAAGGTGTCAAAAAGCACACGGTAATCTTCTCTTGTTCATTTGTGGGTCACCATGATGGGTCTCATCAATACAGGGTGGTTACCCCTTGTAGTCAGCTGCAAATGTCTGTAACTTGTAGTCACCACATTGCCCAAAATGTTGACATTTTTCTTACATATACCTAACATATACCACATATACATAAAAAACTAACTCTACTTTGCATCTAACATTACTACAAAGTATGTGCTCTCATCTGAAAGGTGGTATACATCCTCATATATTAAGTGCATTTTTATAGCACCATTTTGTTGAAAGTTGCTATGATCGCAAAATATGACGCGAGGACAATTAGCTGCACGTATAGCTTTTTTCATCAACGCATTATCTATCTCTAACCTAGAGTCAAGTTCAATGTGATCAGAGCGTGGGAGGCCTAGTGATATGATTACCTTTGATGTTGGAAAATTTAAAGTGAACTTCGTAATGATATCATTCATTAATTTAACACAGTTAACATAGGTGTATTATGTATGCTATTTGTCCAGATGGTACATGCAGTAGGACAAACAGCTGTGATTTTTGACAAGTAAAGCACATTCTTATGGAAATGGTCCCTGTCCAACAGTTAAGGAAGACAGGTTGTTCGGGCATTATAGAAATCCCCCATCTTCAAATTTAGATTTGTAGAGTATACCATCATATACATCACATATGTTTCTATTTGGGCGTGTGAATCTGTGCTTTATGCCTTCAATCAAATGTTTAGTGACAGCTCTGTAGCCATGGTGGTGTCGGAAGATGATACCACAGTGGTACTGGCTATGGGTGGCAGCTCACACACTGTTGACTGAACCGGCCATACCTGCATGCACGATGACTTGAAGATGGATACACCATCCGTATGAGCAAATTAAATATATATACATGTATGTCCATAATCTTCTTTATAGTAAAGCAATATATACTTTTCAGCTTGAAGGTTGCTCCAAAAAGAAGGTAGGCTAAGATCAGAAAAATTGTCAACCGTTTTAATTACAGTACAGAGTTCATCTATAAGTGGCTTTTCAGTACTTGTTGATAGCTTGTTATCAAACATATCTAAAGAATAAAATATGTTATTTGGTGTTTTATTCTGAAACCATTCCAGATACACTTTTACAAAGCACGAAGGATCGTTGAGTAATTCTTGTGCTGGAGTTTTCCAAAATTTGAGATCCCCTTCTGACAAGCTGTCTAGTTCTTTTGTAATAATTTCTCGTAATATTACGATGGAGTCTTGGAATTGAAACGGTTGAGTATAACATTTCCCAGCTGCTCAAAAAGTTGTCTGTTCCTCTTTAGAATATATATTGGTACTCTAGGTTGAGTATGAATATCCTCCAGTGTCAAGATCTGTTTTAAAATTAGTTGCTTAATATAATATCCAGAGTGAAATGAAACATGGACGATTGATCGATTTGGACTCTTTTCCCAATCGAAGATCAGTCTTCAACTTTTCAAAAATTGTGGTTTGCTTTTGAAGTTCGCTGACAGTAGGAGCTGTGTTGTCTTCCTTTTTAAGAGATTGTTTCAGTTCTCCAAGTTCTCCAAGGGTTTGTTCTCCTGACTGTTTACGCACACATTTATTTGGTGGTTAATTTCCTTCGATTACATCCAAGTCAAATGCATTTACTTTTTTTTTTAATTCTGTGTATTGTTGGCGAAGATTGCTGAAGTCAGCTACTTTATCCTCCCGAAGATCTTTAACTGGGAAAACTCTTTCATAGTTAAGAGCACTATTTAAAACTTCTCTTGTAAAAGCAAATGATACTCACTGCTTCTTGTTTTAGGCGTTTGCCATCCTGCTCTGCTGCTGCTGCAGTGGATGCGTTTGAGACCTGTAATTCTGCATTTATGTTTTTTAATAAATTCAAAACTTAATGATGGTGTCTGTGGCTATTCCGACAAATGAAGACATGGAAATATTTAAATTTGGATTTTCTATGTGGCGAG
The DNA here is from genome assembly GCA_000969725.1 of Ophiothrix spiculata. Taxonomy (NCBI): domain Eukaryota; kingdom Metazoa; phylum Echinodermata; class Ophiuroidea; order Amphilepidida; family Ophiotrichidae; genus Ophiothrix; species Ophiothrix spiculata. The sequence continues at coordinate 3,873 of JXSR01S043677.1, read as the reverse complement.
TGCTTCTTTTTTTGTATCAGGCACAGGTTGTTCGGGCATGATAGAAATCACCCATCTTCAAATGGAGATTTATAGAGTGTACTATCATATCACATATGTTTTCATTACTTAGGCGTGTGTATCTGTGCTTTAATTTTTCAACAAAATGTTTAGTGACAGCTCTGTAGCCATGGTGGTGTCGGGAGCTGATACCATAGTGGTAATGGCTATGGGTGGTATACCATTGACTGAACCAGCCATGCCTGCATGCTCAATGACTTAAAGATGGATACACCATTCGTGTGCCATATCAGGGACAGGTTGTTCGGGCATTATAGAAATCCCCCATCTTCAAATTTAGATTTGTAGAGTGTACCATCATATACAGGGTGGTTCAAAAAACTCAAAACCCAAGTTCGAAGTCATTTTTTTCTTAGCAATTGTACCTCTTTCACCTTCAGTTTGCAAAGGCATCATGTGGGATAGGTTTTAAACCATTCCTGCATTTTTGGTCAAGTTTTGAGCATTGGTTTTTAAGATACAGCCCATTGTCAAAATATTGCTTCAAAGTGGCTTGTCCACGATCGCTTCTCTCCCCTTCTGATTTAAACCTTTAATGGATTATACAACATTGATGTGAAATCAATTTAAGTACTCTAACCTGCACGAACTGCACTGCACGTTGTGTTACGGGCGTTCTCTGCTTGAATTGAAGGCGTTTTCAATGCATTTTCCTAGCTGATCTTTCAATGTAATTTCGTCACTTTACAGCACCTAAGTACCTGAAATGTATCTGACAACGATTGAGTGACTAAGTCCAACCACTCTGTTGGAAAACATTTACCGAAGAAGAGAGAGCAAACAAAAACTATCAAAATTACGTGAGCTGGAGTTCAGAGGCCTCTTGTATGAACCTGTAATCTGAACTGCACCATTACGTTGCTGAAACTGGGGCTCCATTATCTGAAGCTATGTTTAGGTACATCATTCAATTAAAAATTGATGATCAATCACTTTCAGATGATACATGCGTAATTTAACCTGCAGTACAACACGTGTGGAACCAAATACGGTGCATATCAAGGGAACAGATTGAAGACAAAAACGAAGAAAACCTTTCGTGGACAAGCCAATTTGAAGGACGGTTTACATAAAGAACTGTATCTTAAGACCTAATTATGCAAATTGCATAAAACTTACAGGGATTGTTTAAAAGGTATTACCAATGATTCCTGTGCAAATTCAAGTTGATTGAGGTACAATTACTATCTGAAACGTGACCTTGAACTTGGGTTCTAAGTTTTTTGAACCACCCTGTACATCACATATGTTTTCATTACTTAATCGTGTGAATCGTTAGTCACTACTATACCCACAAAAATTGTCCTGCTCCTACCACTATGGCTACAAAGTTGGCACAATATGAACCAGCTACTACTACAGAACAGCCTACTACTACAAAACCGCCTACTACTAAAAAACAACCTACAACCACAGAACCACCTACTACAGAACCGCCTACTACGAACCCTTCAACTACAACTGTGCCGCCTACTACTTTTGACCACATACTAACTACTACAAGGCACTACCAACAAAACAGCCAACACTACTCAAGTTATGATTCCCATAAAAGTATCAGCTACTGCCACCACCGTTGCTACAAAGCTGCCACAAGCCACCACCATTACCACAGCCATTACCACAATGGTATCAGCTTCCGACCCCACTACAGAGCTGTCACTAAACATTTTGTTGAAGGCATAAAGTACAGATTCACATGCAAGTAATGAAAACATATGTGATGTATATGATGGTATACTCTACAAATCTCAATTTGAAGATGGGGGATTTCTATCACGCCCGAACAACCTGTCCCTGATATTAGTCTGTGGGAAAAAAGAAGAGGTGCAAAATGGAGTCTGCACAATTGTTCTTGACTGATTCTTAGTCTTTGAGACCTATAGATTCCAGAATTGAATGATGCAAAATCCGCACCATTGAGCATTTTGAGAAATCCAAGATAAAACAAAATGGCTACCAAAACAAGGGGTGATATTTCAAAATTGGTCAAATTTTGTTCAAAACCACACCAACATGTTCCTCTCATCACAAGGAAGCAGAAAAAGTATACTTTTACCTATGTCTGAAATATGGTTCTGGAGTTATAGCCAAAAATGTGAAAGGTCATATTAGAGGTCACGGATTTGGTCCTATGGGAGTCCAAAATTTCAAAAGTATCCGATTTTGTTCAAACTGGTCTCAAACTGTTCCTCTTGCAAAAGTGTCTACATAAAGTGATAGTTTGAAGTGTGTCAGGTCAATTGTTGCCATGGTAGCAGGCAAAAACAAAGTCCATATTTACCATTGCATTGGTGCCTGTAGCACAAAGTTTTCCTTGACCTGTAACCATAGTACAAACTGATCTGATGCACTTTAAACTGTTACTTTGTGCAGACAGTTTTGCAAGACGAATAGTTTGAGACCATACTGAACAAAATCGGATACTTTTGAAATTTTGGACTCCCATAGGGCCAGTACCGTGACCGCTGATATGACCTTTCACATTTGTGTCTATAACTCCAGAACCATATTTCAGACATAGGTAAAAGTATACCTTTTCTGCTTCCTTGTGATGAGAGGAACATGTTGGTGTGGTTTTGAACAAAATTTGACCAATTTTGAAATATCACCCCTTGTTTTGGTAGCCATTTTGTTTTATCTTGGATTTCTCAAAATGCTCAATGGTTAGGATTTTGCATCATTCAATTCTGGAATCTATAGGTCTCAAAGAATAAGAATCAGTCAAGAACAATTGTGCAGACTCCATTTTGCAGTCAAGCTCCAAATCAAGGTTTTTCCCACAGACTATATGGCATACGGATGGTATATCAAACTTTAAGTCATTGAGCATGCAGGCATGTCCGGTTCAGTCAACAGTGTGTGAGCTGCGACCCATAGCCATTGCCACTATGGTATCAGCTGTCACTAAACATTTTATTGAAGGCATAAAGTACAGATTCACACGATTGTTATGATTATAAATTAAATATTCTTTCTGCTGACCGATGTAGTAAAATTCCACAAAAGCATTTAAATGTCAGGGTTTGAATTCACGTTTTCTCTACTGTTCGTAGCAAAATATTTTTTTCCCCACATGTAAAGCTTTTATACACATGTTCTATAATGTAACAGGATTTGGGTCACAAGATATGCAGACAATCCGGTATTGGGTATACTTTGCTCTTTTATTCATTGCTGTTGCTGTAAGAAGGTCAGTTTTTTCGGGGTTCAACAACTATAACGATAACAAAGTATCGCTTGGGGAATATAAATGTAGCCAAATAAATTCACAATAATACTGACTGTCTGTAAAGCCTTGCAAGCACATTATAGACAAATTATATTTCATATGACAATTGAGTGATCGATAACCTTTCCTGAATTCATCAGCTACCATGATAGTTATTAATTTGTATAAGCATTTGTCTTTAATGGGTTGCATCCATGCAAAAATTTTATGTGAAAATTTACTAAATTACCTTAACACCGAAGCGTGTGTTTTGGTGCAAAGATAAAAAAAAAGTGTCAGACTGCTCATTGGTTATCACTGCCAGCATAAATTCTTCCTGGAGAGCATGAGACATAGAAACATTTATGGTGCCTAGCTGGGGTTTATAAATTTATACTGGATCATATTTTTCATTTGGCAGTTTTTTCACTTTTAGAAAAACAGAGGTTTGCATTGTCACTATGATTTTCATATGATTTTTTTTGTCTTTATCTTATTTTATTCCCTGTGCTTAGGTCTGGTGGTTGGAAAAAAGTTACAAAGACTCTGCACCAGACCTCTTCTACTTCCTTACACTACTTAGTATTACAAAATCGAGCATT